>VDCT01000778.1:0-123081 GCA_009763385.1 Coix lacryma-jobi var. lacryma-jobi | reverse complement strand
GAAATTGTTCGACGGACGCTACCCAATCATCTCTCTTGACCCAAAATCAATGGTTTGAGTGGGTTTTTGGCACTTTCATTTGACGACGGAACGGTGCAGCCCAAAACTCGCTCGGAGGCCGTTTGTCCACAAATGATTCCCAAAAAAATCTGGGATGTTGAATTTTTCGCAGATGGACGCACCCAATATATCGTACGTTTGACCCAAAACTCCTTGTTTGGTTTGGTTTTTGCCATTTAATTTCGAATCGGACCGGTGCCGCGACAAAATACGTCGCTTCGGGCATGGCCGTTTTTCCCAGATCACCAAAACTCACAGTGATTTTTGAACGGACGCACCCTATCATTCTCCGTCTTGACCCAAAAAACTTACTGTTGGTGGCGTTTTTGGCCCACGTTCATTCTCCGAGGAACCTGGGGCTGCAAACAAGTCGCCGAAATAGCGTTCACCACGATTCACCAAAAAACTCGTAGTTGATTTTTGCGAAAGGACGCACCCAATCACTCCGTTGACCAAAACTTCATTTTGGTTTGGTTTTTGGCACTTAATTTCTGACGGAACGTCCGCGTGCCGCAAACTCTGCCGGGATGACCATACTTGTTCCCTCAAATGATTCCCAAAAACAAACATCCTAGTGCAATTTGTGCAACGGTCGGCATCAATCATCCTCCGTTGACCCAAAACCATGTTTGTAATGTATTTATGGCACTTCATTTCACGACGGACGGTTCGCAAAAGCTCTAGCATGGTCCGTTTTTTCCACTGATCACGAAAAAATCTTGGCGTTCAATTTTGGCAAATGGACGGAACCCAATCATCTCCGTTGGAACCCAAAAACTCAAGTTTTGGTTGGATTTTCCTCACTTTCATTTTTGACGGAAGCGGGCCACCAAAACTCCGCTCGGGATTGGCCGTTTTCCACTGATTCAACGAAACAACTCGCAGTCTGAATTTTTCGCAACGGAACCCACAAATCATTTGTTTTGAACCCATAAACTATCCTGTTTGGTCTGGTTTTTGGCACTTTCATTTCCGACGGAACGGTGCTGCAAATCGCTGGGTATGGCCGTTTTCCCACTGATTCCCTAAAAAAAACTTGCAGTTGAATTTTTCGCAACGGACGACACCCAATCATCGCGCGTTTGACCCAAAGACTCATGTTTGGTTGGTTTTGGCACTCTTCATCTTTGACGGAACGGGCCGCAAAACTCGCTCCGGGATGGCCGTTTTTCCCACTGATTTCACGGAAAGAACTCGCCGTTGAATTTTTCGCAGCGGGGACCACCCATCACTCCTATCGTTTGACCCAAAATTCAGGTTTGGTTGGTTTTTGGCACGCATTCTGACGGAACCGGGGCCGCCAAAAAAGACGCTCGGGGATGGCGTTTTTCCCACCGAATTCACGAATAAAATATCGCAGTTGAATTTTTTACAACGGACGCACCCAATCATCTCCGTTTGACCCAAAAGTCATGGTTGGGTTGGTTAGTTAGCAAGATTTCATTTATGGGAGCGGGAATGGTGCCAGCAAAACTCGATCGGGATGGCCGTTGTTCCCAAGGGATGCACCAAAAAAAAAAAAAAAAAAAAAAAAAAAACTCGCAGATGAGTTTTTGCAACGGACCGAACCCACCCTCTCTGTTTGACCAAAACTCATCTATAGGGTTGGTTTTTGGCACCTTTCCTTTCCGACAGAATACTTGGTGCGCAAAACCGCTCGGGATGACCGTTTTTCCCACTGACATTCCAAAAAAAACTCCTAGTGTATTTTTGCAACGCGGCCACGCACCCAATCATAGCTCCGTATGCACAAATATGTTTGGTTGGTTTTTGGCACTTTATTTCTGACGGAAACACGGGGCCCGCAAAAACTCGCTCGGGAAGTTGGACCGTTTTTCCAACTGTTCACGAAAAAAATCCGCGCAGTGGATTCTTTTCAACCACACGGACCACAACCCAATAATCTCCGTTCTGACCCAATGTCATGTTTGGTTGGAGTTTTGGCCTGTCATTTCCGACGAAAACCTGGTGCTGCAAAACTCGCTGGGGATGGCACGTTTTTTCCCAATTGATTCCCTAAAAAAACTCGAAAGTGAATTTTTCGTAACGGGACCCACCCAATATGCTTCCGTTTGACCCAAAACTTCATTGTGTGGTGTATGTTTTGGTCTTTCGTTTATGAGGATGACGTTGCGCAAAACTCGCTCGGGATGGGCGTCTTTTCCCACGATTCACGAAAAAACTCGTCAGTTGAATATTTCGCAACGGACGCACCTCAATCATCTCTTTGACCCCAAACTCATGTTGGTTGGGTTTTTTAGCTCTTTCATTTTGGACGGACGGTTGCCGCGCAAAACCGCTCGGGATGGCCGTTTTCCCAATGATTCACCGAAAGAACTCGACGTTGATATTTTCGCAGGCGGGACCAACCCAAATTCTGGTTTGACACCAAAACTCAGGTTGGTTGAGTTTTTGGCACTTTCATTTCCGATGGACAACGGTGCCTGCAATAAATCGCTGGGATGGGGCCGTTTTTGCCACTGATTCACTAAAAAAACTCGGAGTTGAATTTTGCAATGGACGCACCCAATATCTCCGTTGACCCAAAAACGTCATGTTTGGTGGTTTTTTGGCACCCTTTTTCAGTTTCTGACGGAACTGGTTGCCGCGTAAATCTCGATCGGGGGTGTTTTTCCCCACTGATTCACCAAAAAAACTGCAGTTGAAATGTTTTTCGCAACGGAGCCCACCAACATCTTAGTTTGACCAAAAATCTCATCTATGGTGGTTTTTGGCACCTTGTTCATTTCCGCACGGAAACATGGTGCCGCAAAACACGCTCGGTTGACGTTGTTCCCACTGATTCCAAAAAAAAACTCCTAGTTTATTTTTAGCCAACGGACAGCACCCACATCATCTCCGTTTGACCCAAATCCTGTTTGGTTGTTTTTGGCACTTTCATTTCTGAGGAACGGTGGCCGCAAAACTCGCTTCGGGATGGCGTTGTTCCACTGCTTCACGAAAAAACGGCAGTTGATTTTTCACAACGGACCCACCCCAATCATCTCGTTTGACCCATAAAGTCATGTTGGTTGGTTTTTGGCACTTCATTTCCGACGGACGGTGCTGCAACCAAAACCGCTGCGGATGGCCGTTTTCCCACTGATCTCCTAAGAAAAGCTCGGACAGTGTAATTTTTTGTAACGGACCAACCCCAATTCATATCCGTTACCAAAACTCTGTTTGGTTGGTGTCTTTTGGCACACTTTCATTCTGACGGAACGTGGGTGTGCAAAGTACCGCTCGGGATGGCAGTTTTTCCTACTGATTCGCTAAAAAAACTCGGATGTTGAATTTCGCCAACGGAGTAGCACCCAAGTCATCTAGTTTGACCCTTACACACTGCATGTTTGGGTTGGTGTTTTTGGCACTGTCATTTCTTGTGTTTTCTTATGCGGAACAGGTGCGCAAAACTCGATCGGGTATGGGCCTTTTCCATCCTGTCACCAAAAACAAAACTCGCAGTTGAATTTTTCGCAACGGACCCCCAACCATCTTGTTTGACCCAAAAACTCATCTATGGTTGTTTTTGGCAATTTCACTTCCGATCGGAACGAGTGCGCAGACTCCGCTCGGGATGGGACAGTTTTTCCCACTGCTTCCCAAAAAAAATTCCCTCTAGTATGATTGTTCGGCACGTGGACGCGACCCAGATACATCTCGTTTGACCCAAAAAAGAAAATGTTCGGGGGTTTCTTGGCACTATTTCATTAAATAACTCGACGGAAACGTGGTGGTCTCAAATCTCGACTTCTTTTTGTGGGATGGCCGTTTATTCACAATTAATTCCTTAAAAAACTCGAGTTGAATTTTTCGCAAACCGGACGCACCCACTTTCTCTACCGTGACCCAAAAAAACTTATGTGTGGTGTATTTTGTGACACTTTCATTGGAAGCGAACGGTGCCGCATAAAATACGATCGGATGGCCGTTTTTGCCCACTGATTCACGAAAACTCGGAGTATGATTTTTTCACAAACGGGACCCCAAACATAAGTATTTACCTAAAACAGTATAAATGAAAGCGCATATACGACACCAATTCATTCTCCTGTTTGCCCAAAAGTCATGTTTGGCTTGGTTTTTGGCACTTTCATTTCCGACGGGAACGGTGCGGCGACAAACTCGGCTCGGGATGGCCGTTTTGTCTCCACGGATTCCTAAAAAAAACTAGTAAGTTGAATTTTTCCGCAACGGGACGACCCAATCATCTTCTTTGACGCAAAACTCATGTTTGGTGGGTTTTGGACACTTATTTCCCGACCGGAACGGACTGAACGCAAAAACCGCTCGGGATGGCCGGTTTCCCACTGATTCCCTAAAAAAACTTCGCAGATTGATTTTTCGAACGGAGCACCAATCATCTCGTTGACCCAAAAATCATGTGTGGTTGGTTTTTGGCACTTTCATTTCGGATGGAACGGGGCCAGCAAACTCGTCGGTGATGGCCGTTTTTCCCACTGATTCACCAAAAAAAAAACCGTGTTGAATTTTCGCACGGACCCACCCACCATCTTGGTTTCACTCCGAAAAATCTGTCATGGTTGGTTTTGGCACTTTCATTTCTGCCGTGAACGGTGCTACAAAAAACTCGCCTCGGGTTGGCCGATTGTTCCCACTGCTTCACCAAAAAAAACTCGCAGTTGAAATTTTTCGCAAGCGGGAACAAGGCCACCCAAATCATCTCTGTTTGACCCAAAACTTCCTGTGTGGGTTGGTTTGGCACTTTCATTTCTGACGGAACGGGGTGCAAAACGCGCTCGGGAATGCCGTTTTTCCCATGATTCCCTAAAAAAACTTGCAGTTGAATTTTTCGCAACGCACGCACCCAATATCTCCGTGTTTGACCCAAAACTCATATTTGAGTGTTTTGGCACTTTCATTTCTGAATGGGCAACGGGGCGGAAAAAACTCGCTCGGGATGGCCGTTTTGTCACGGATACCAGAAAAACTCGAGGTTGAATTTTTCGACTGACGGACACCACCCAACAATCTCTTGTTCACCCAAAAACTCATGGTGTATGTTGGTTCTTTGGCACTTTCAGTTTCGAACGGAAAACGGTGCAGCCAAAACTCGCAGGGATGACCGTTTTCCAGCGCACTGATTACCAAAACAACGATACTAGTTGAATTGTTTCGCAATGGAAGCAACCATATCAGCTCCGTTTTGACCCAAAACTTATGTTGGTGTATTTTTTGGCACTGTCATTTTCCCACGGAACGGTGCGCAAACCGCTCGGGATGGCAGTTTTTCCCACTGATTCATGAAAAAACTCGCCGTTGAATTTTAGCTCATGGACCTACAAATGCATCTCTGTTTGACCCAAAACTCATGTTCGGTTGGTTTTTGAGCATCTTTCATTGTTCCGACGGAGGTGCCGCAAATAAACTCTTGCTCGGGAAGCCAGTTTTCTCCACTGATTCCCAAAAATCTTGGAGTTGATTTTTCGCAAGTGGAGCACCATCATCTCCGTTTTGACCAAAAACTCATGTTTGATGTATTTATGGCACTTTCATTTCGACGGAACGGGTGCCGCAAAAACTCGCCGGGATGGCCGTTTTTCCACGATTCACGAAAAAACTCGCAGTTGAATTTTCGAAAGGACGCATCCCATCATCTCTCTTTGCCCAAACTCATGTTTGTTGGTTTTTGGCACTTCTATTTCGAGGAACGGTGCGCAAAACTCGGTTCGGGATGGCCGTTTCCCACTTGATCCCTAAAAAACTCGCAGTTGAATTTTTCGCAACGGACGCACCCAATCATATCCGTTTGCCCCAAACTATGTGTTGGTTGGTTTTTTAGCACTTCATTCTGGCGGACTGGTCCGTCAAAACTCGCTGGGATGGCCGTTTTTCCCCCTGATCACCGAAAGAAACTCGCGTGAATTTTTCGCAGCGGACCCCACCAATGTCTCGTTTGACCCTCAAACTAGGTTGGTGGTTTTTGGCATTTCATTTCGATGGAACGGTGCGTTGCACAACTTCGCTCGGCTGCGACGTTCTTTACCCCTGATTCCCTAAAAAAACTCGGAGTTGAGAGCAATTTTTGCATGTGGACGCACCAATCACTCATCCTTTGACACCAAAACTCATGTTGGTTGGTTTTGGGACTTCATTTTGACGGAACGGTGCCGCAAACTCGATCGGATGGTGTTTTCCCGATTCCCCCAAAAACCTGCAGTGAATTTTTCGCACGGACCCACCCAACCCGATCTTGATTTGACCCCAAAACCATTAGAGTTGGGTTTGGCATTTATTTCGACGGAACGGGGCCGCAAAAAAACACGCTCGGGAGGAGACGTTTTCCCACTGATTCCAAAAAAAACTCCTAGTTGTATTTCGCAACGGACGCACCCCAAATCATCCTCCGTTTTGACCCACAACTTCCATGTTGGTTGGTTTTTGGCACTTTCATTTTGGACGGAACGGGCCGCAAAACTCCGTCGGGATGGCCGTTTTTCCACTGATTCACGAAAAAAAACTCGCAGTTGCTTTTTTACACAACGGGACCCCACCCATCATCTCCCGTTTGAGACCCCAAAAGTCATGTTGGTTGGTTTTGGCCCTTTCATTTAGACGGAACGGTGCTGCAAAACTCGCCCGGATGGCCCGTTTTTCCACTGATCCCTAAACAAAACTTCCAGTGAATTATCGTTAAAACGAGACCCACCCCAATCATATCCGTTTGACTCAAACACATCTGGTTTGGTGGTTTTTGGCACTTTCATTTGACGGACTGTGTGCTGCAAAACTCGCTCGGGATGGCCGTTTTTCCCTGAACTGATTCCTAAAAAAACTCGGAGTTGCATTTTTGGCGAAGGACGCACCCAATCATCTCCGTTGACCCAACCCTCATGTGTGGTTGGTTTTATGGCACTTCATTTATGACGGAACGGTGAGCCAAACTCGATCGGGATGGACGTTTTTCCCATGATCACCACAAAAAACTCGCGAGTTGCATTTTGACAACGGACCCACCCAACCATCTCTTTTGTTTATGTGACCCAAAAACATCTATGGTGGTTGTTGGCAAGTTCATTCCACGGAACGGGTGCCGCCAAAACTCGCTCGGGATGACGTTTTTCCCACTGATTCCCAAAAAAAACCCTAGTTGAATTTTTCGCCAAGGACGCACCCAATCATCTTCCGTTGACCAAAAACACATGTTTGGAGGTATTTGGCACTTCAATTTCTGCCGGGCACGGTGGCTCAAATCCTCGCTTGTGGCCGGTTTTTCTCACTAATTCCTTAAAAAAAAACTCGCAGTTGAATATTTTCGCAACGGACGCAACCAAATCATCTCCGTTTGACCCAAAAACTATGTTTGGTGTATTTTTGCACTTTCATTTTGAGGAACTGGATGCCGCAAACTCGCTCGGGATGGCCGTTTTTCCAATGAGTTCACGAAAACCGGAGTTGAATTATTCCAATAACGGACTCCCACACACTCATCTCCGTTGACCCAAAAGTCATGTTTGGTTGGTTTTTGGCACTGTCATTCCGACGGAACGGTGGAGCAAAACTCGGCGGGATGGCCGTTTTTCCAATGCTTCCCTAAAAAAAAATCGAAGTTGAATTTTCGCAACGACGCACCCAATCATCTCTCTTGGGCACCCAAAAAACTTCATTTTGGTGGGTTTTTGGACACTTTACGTTCCGACGGCCACGGTCCGCAAAAACTCGCGCGGGATGGCCGATTTTCCCACTTGATTCCCTAAAAAAAACGTTGCAGTTGAATTTTCGCAAGGACGCACCCAATCATCTCCGTTTGACCCACAAACCTCATGTTTGTTGGTTTTGGGCACTCATTTATTGATGGAACGGGGCCGCCCAAAAACGCTCGAGGCATGGGCGTTTTTTCCCAATGATTCACCAAAAAAACCGCTGTTGAATTTTCGTACGGATCCCACCCCAAACAGCGATGTTTACCCAAAACTCATGTATGGTTGGTTTTGGCAACTTTCATTCCTGACGGAACGGTGCTACAAAACTCGCTCGGTTGCCGTGTTCCCCTGATTCCAAAAAAACTCGCAGTTGAATTTTTCGCAACGGACCCACCCAATAGCTCGTTTGGACCCAAAAAATCAGTTGGTGGTTTTGGCACTTCATTTCTGACGGAACGTTGTGCAAAAACTCGCTCGGATGGCCGGTGTTTTCCCAACTGATTCCCGAAAAAAAGCTTGAGTTGAATGTTTTCGCAACGGGACGCACCCATCATCTCCGTTTGACCCAAACTCATATTTGGTTGTTTTGGCGCTTTATCATTTCTGATGGAAGGGGCCGTCAAAACTCGCTAGGATGGCGTTTTCCCACTGATTCACCAAAAAAACTCGCTGTTGAATTTTTCGCTGATCCCCCCACGCCATCTCTGTTTCACCTAAACTAATGTATGGTTGGTTTTTGCACTTTATGTACGACGGAACGGTTTGCCGACAATAACTAGCTCGGGATGGACCGTTTTCCCATGATTCCAAAAAAAATCCTAGTTAATTTTTCGCAATGGAGCACCCCAATCATTCCGTTTGACCAAAACTTAGTTGGTTTTTGTATTTTGGAACTTCTTTCGAGGAACGGTGCCGCAAAAACTCGCTCGGATGGCCGTTTTTTCACTGAGTCAAACGAATAAAAACTGCAGTTTGAATTTTTCGCAAATGGGACCCAATCAATCATCTCTGTTTGACCCAAAACTCATGTTCGGTGTTTTTGGACCACCTTTCATTTCCGACGGAACGGTGCCGCAAAACTCGTCGGAAGCAGTTTTCCCATGATTCCCAAAAAATCTTGGAGTTAATTTGTCGCAAGGGCGCACCCAATCATCTCCGTTTGACCCAAAAACACTCAGGTTTGATGATGGATTTATGGCACCTTTATTTTCGACGGAACGGTGCGCGCCCAAAACTCGCTCGGGGATGGGGAGGTTTTCCCATGATTCACCAACAACTCGCAGTTGATTTTTCGAATGGACCCAAACCAATCATTCTCTGTTTGACACCAAAAACTCATGTTTGTGGGTTTTGGCACTTTCATTTCCGACGGAAACGGGCTGCAAAACTCGTCGGAATGGCCGTTTTCCCCACTGATTCACCAAAACACTCGTAGTTGATGTTTCGCAACGGACGCACCCTCATCCTCACGTTTGACCAAAACTCATGTTGGTTGGTTTTTGGCACTTTCATTCTGACGGAACGGTCCGCAAAGACTTGTCGGGATCGACATTTTTCCCCACTGATTCCAAAAAAATCTCTAGTTGCATTTGTCGCAACCGGTTCGGCCCAATTTCATCTCGTTTGACCCAAAACTCATGGTTGCTGTATTTATGGCATCTTTTATTTCGACGGGATGGTTCCCGCGAAAACTCGCTCGGGATGCCGTTTGTCCCCCTGAATTCCAAAACTCTTGGTTCAATTTTGGTAATGCGCATCCCCCAATCATCTCGTTGGACCAAAACTCAAGTTGGGTTCGTTTTTCTCACTTTCATTCGAGGAACATGTGCCACAAAATCCGCTCGGGATGGCCGTTTTTCCCACTGATCAACAAAAAAACTCGCAGTTGAAGTTTTCGCAACGGACCCAACCAATCATCTCTGTTTGACCCCCAAAAACTATGTTGGTGGTTTTTGCCACTTTAATTGTCCGAAGGAACGGTGCCGCAACTCGGCCGGGATGGACGTTTTCCACTGGTTCCGCCAAAAACAACTCAAAGTTGAATTTTTGCAAACGGACGCACCCGACCCAAATCATTCTCCGTTTGAGAGTCCCAAAAAACCTTGTTGGTTAGTTTTTGGACTTTCATTTCTGACGGAACGGTGCCGCAAATCGTGGGCTGGCGTTTTCCCATGATTCACCAAAAAAAATCGCTGTTGAATTTTTCGCAAAGCGCGCACCAATTTTTCATTCCCTCGTTTGACTCAAAACACTGGTTGGTTGGTTTGGCACTTTCATTCTGACGGAACGGTTGCCGCAAAACTCGCCGGATGGACCGTTTTTCCCACTGATTCTCAAAAATCGCAGGTTGATTTTTCGGCACGGACCACCAATCATCTCTGTTTGAACCCAAAACTGTTTGGTTTGGTTTTTGGACTTTCCTTTTGACCGGAACGGTGCTGGAAAAAATCGCTCGGATGGATCGTTTTCCCACTTGATTCTGTAAAAAAACTTGCAGTTGAATTGTTCGCCAGAAAGGACGAACCCAATCATCTCCGTTTGACCCAAAACTCGTTTGGTTGGTTTTGGCACTTTTATTTCTGACGTGAAACGGTGACGTCCAAAAATCGCCTCGGGATGGCCGTTTTCCACTGATTCACCAAATAAACACTCGCAGTTTGAATTTTGCACAACGGACTCCACGTGCCAACCATCTCTGTTCTGACCCGAAACCATGTTATGGTTGGTTTTTGGCCACTTTCATTCCGACGGACGGTGCCGCAAAACTCGCTCGGGATGGACCGTTGTCCCCACTGCTTCCCAAAAAAGACTCTCGGTGAATTTTTCGCCATGGGACGCACCGACAATCATCTCAGTGTGACTCAAAACTCATGGTGTTGGGTTTTTGGCACTTATCAGTTTGACGGACCAGGGACTCAAAACTCGCTCGGGGATTGCCGTTTTTCTCACTGATTCCCTAAAAAAAACTCGCTAGTGAATTTTTCGAACGGGAGCACCCCCCAATTCTCCTCGTTGAACCAAAACGTTAGTGCTGTTGTTTGATATTGATTTGGCATTTCCTTTTGCTCGGTATTCGGTTGCTGCTTTAATATACTCGTTGGGAGCCGTTTTTCCCACTGGATTCAAGAAAAAACCGCGTTGAATTTTTCGCAACGGACGCACACAATAAAGCTCTCTTGACCAAAACTTGCATGTTTGTGGGTGTGTTGGCCACTTTCCTTCGAGCGGAACGGTGCCAAAACTCGGCAGGATGGCGTTTTCCCACTGATTCCCAAAAAATGTGGAGTTGAATTTGTCGCAAATGGACGCACCCCCAATCATCTCCGTTTGACCCAAAACTCATGTTTGGTTGCGTTTTTGACAACTTAATTTCGACGGAACGGTGCCGCAAACAACTCGCTCGGGATGGCCGTTTTCCCGACTGATTCACAAAAAAACT
This sequence comes from Coix lacryma-jobi var. lacryma-jobi, assembly GCA_009763385.1. Lineage (NCBI taxonomy): Eukaryota > Viridiplantae > Streptophyta > Magnoliopsida > Poales > Poaceae > Coix > Coix lacryma-jobi. Next base: position 111,918 of record VDCT01000778.1, on the reverse strand, counting down.
CGCAGTTGATTTTTTCGACCGGACGCACCCAATCCTCTCCGTTTGACCCAAAAACTATTGTGGTGGTTTTTGGACTTTCATTTCGACGGAACGGTGCTGCCAAAAACTCGATGGGATGGCCGTTTTCCACTGATTTCCTCAAAAAACTCGTAGTTGATTTTTGAACGGGGACGCACCCAAGATTCGCGTTTGACCAAAACTCATGTTGGTGAGGTTTTTGGACACTTTCATTTCTTTCGGAACGGTGCTCAAATCTCGATAGGGAGGCCGTTTTTCTATAATTCCCTAAAAGAAACTCGCAGTGAATTTGCGCAACGGACGCCACCCAATCATCTCCGTTTGACCAAAACTTATGTTTGGGGTATTTGTGGCGCTTTCATTTTCGACGGAGTGCAGCAAAAACTCCCGCTGGGATGGCCGTTTTCCACTGATTCACGAACAAAACTCGCAGTTGCTCGTTTTAATTTTTCGCAACGGACGCACCCAATCATCTCCGTTTGACCCAAAACTCATGTTTGGTTGTTTTGGACTTTCATTTTCGACGGAATGGTGCCGCAAAACTCGCTCGGGATGGCCGTTTTTCCCACTGATTCACCAAAAAACTCGTAGTTTAATTTTTCGCAACGGACGCACCCAATCATCTCCGTTTGACCCAAAACTCATGTTTGGTTGGTTTTTGGCACTTTCATTTCTGACGGAACGGTGCCGCAAAATTCGCTCGGGATGGCCGTTTTTCCCACTGATTCACCAAAAAAACTCGCAGTTAAATTTTTCGCAACGAACCCACCAACCATCTCTGTTTGACCCAAAACGCATGTATGGTTGGTTTTTGGCACTTTCATTTCCGACGGAACGGTGCCGCAAAACTCGCTCGGGATGACCGTTTTTCCCACTGATTCCCAAAAAAACTCCTAGTTGAATTTGTCGCAACGGTCGGACCAAATCATCTCCGTTGGACCCAAAACTCATGTTTGATGTATTTTTGGCACATTCATTCCGACGGAACGGTTCCGCAAAACTCGCTCGGGATGGGTGTTTTCCCGCTGATTCACGAAAAATCTTGGAGTTGAATTTTTCGCAATGGACGCACCCAATCATCTCCGTTTGACCCAAAACTCAAGTTTGGTTGGTTTTCCCACTTTCATTTCGACAGAACGGTGCTGCAAAACTTGCTCGGGATGGCCGTTTTTCCCACTGATTCCCTAAAAAAACTCGCAGTTGAATTTTTCGAAACGGACCCACCCAATCATCTCCGTTTGACCCAAAACTCATGTGTGGTGTATTTTTGGCTCTTCATTTCCGACGGAACGGTGCCGCAAAACTCGCTCGGGATGGCGGTTTTTCCCACCGATTCACGAAAAAACTCGCAGTTGAATTTTTCGCAACGGACGCACCCAATCATCTCCGTTTGACCCAAAACTCATGTTTGGTTGGTTTTTAGCACTTTCATTTCTGACGGAACGGTGCCGCAAAACTCGCTCGGGATGGCCGTTTTTCCCACTGATTCACCAAAAAACTCGCAGTTGAATTTTTCGCAGCGGACCCACCCAATCATCTCTGTTTGACCCAAAACTCAGGTTTGGTTGGTTTTTGGCACTTTCATTTCCGATGGAACGGTGCTGCAAAACTCGCTCGGGATGGCCGTTTTTCCCACTGATTCCCTAAAAAAAACTCGGAGTTGAATTATTCACAACGGACGCACCCAATCATCTCCGTTTGACCCAAAACTCATGTTTGGTTGGTTTATGGCACTTTCATTTCTGACGGAACGGTGCCGCAAAATTCGCTCGGGATGTCCTGTTTTTCCCACTGATTCACCAAAAAAACTCGCAGTTGAATTTTTCACAACGAACCCACCCAACCATCTCTGTTTGACCCAAAACTCATGTATGGTTGGTTTTTGGCACTTTCATTTCCGACGGAACGGTGCCGCAAAATTCGCTCGGGATGACCGTTTTTCCCACTGATTCCCAAAAAAACTCCTAGTTGAATTTGTCGCAACGGTCGGACCAAATCATCTCCGTTTGACCCAAAACTCATGTTTGATGTATTTTTGGCACATTCCATTTCCGACGGAACGGTTCCGCAAAACTCGCTCGGGATGGGTGTTTTTCCCGCTGATTCACGAAAAATCTTGGAGTTGAATTTTTCGCAATGGACGCACCCAATCATCTCCGTTTGACCCAAAACTCAAGTTTGGTTGGTTCTTCCCACTTTCATTTCCGACAGAACGGTGCCGCAAAACTCGCTCGGGATAGCCGTTTATCGCACTGATTCACCAAAAAACTCGCAGTTGAATTTTTCGCAATGGACGCACCCAATCATCTCTGTTTGACCCAAAACTCATGTTTGGTTGGTTTTTGGCACTTTCATTTCTGACGGAACGGTGCCCCAAAACTCGCTAGGGATGGCCGTTTATCGCACTGATTCACCAAAAAACTCGCAGTTGAATTTTTCGCAACGGACGCACCCAATCATCTCCGTTTGACCCAAAACTCATGTTTGGTTGGTTTTTGGCACTTTCATTTCTGACAGAACAGGGCCGCAAAACTCGCTCGGGAAGGCCGTTTATCGCACCGATTCACCAAAAAAACTCGTAGTTGAATTTTTCGCAATCGACGCACCCAATCATCTTCGTTTGACCGAAAACTCATGTTTGGTTGGTTTTTGGCACTTTCATTTCCGACGGAACGGTGCCGCAAAACTCGCTCAGGATGGCCGTTTTCCCCACTGATTCACCAAAAAAACTTGCAGTTAATATTTTCGCGACAGACGCACCCAATCATCTTCATTTCCGACGGAACGGTGCCGCAAAACTCGCTCAGGATGGCCGTTTTCCCCACTGATTCACCAAAAGTCATGTTTGGTTGGTTTTTGGCACTTTCATTTCTGACAGAACAGGGCCGCAAAACTCGCTCGCGATGGCCGTTTTCCCCACTGATTCACGAAAAAACCCGCAGTTGATTTTTTCACAACGGACCCACCCAATCATCTCCGTTTGACCCAAAACTCATGTTTGGTTGGTTTTTGGCACTTTCATTTCTGACAGAACAGGGCCACAAAACTCGCTCGGGATGGCCGTTTATCGCACCGATTCACCAAAAAACTCGTAGTTGAATTTTTCGCAATGGATGCACCCAATCATCTTCGTTTGACCGAAAACTCATGTTTGGTTGGTTTTTGGCACTTTCATTTCCGACGGAACGGTGCCGCAAAACTCGCTCAGGATGGCCGTTTTCCCCACTGATTCACCAAAAAAACTTGCAGTTAATATTTTCGCGACAGACACACCCAATCATCTCCGTTTGACCCAAAACTCATGTTTGCTTGGTTTTTGGCACTTTCATTTCCGACGGAACGGTGCCGCAAAACTCGCTCGGGATGGCCGTTTTCCCCACTGATTCACCAAAAAAACTCGCAGTTGAATTTTTCGCAACGGACCCACCCAACCATCTCCGTTTGACCCAAAAGTCTTGTTTGGTGGGGTTTTGGCACTTTCATTTTTGACGGAACGGTGCCGCAAAACTCGCTTGGGATGGCTGTTTTTCCCACTGATTCACGAAAAAACTCGCAGTTGAATTTTTCGCAATGGACGCACCCAATCATCTCCGTTTGACCCAAAACTCATGTTTGGTTGGTTTTTGACACTTTCATTTCCGATGGAACGGTGCCACAAAACTCGCTCGGGATGGCCGTTTTTCCAACTGATTCACGAAAAAACTAGCAGTTCATTTTTTCGCAACGGACGCACCCAATCATCACCGTTTGACCAAAAACTCATGTTTGGTGGGTTTTTGGCACTTTCATTTCTGACGGAATGGTGCCGCAAACTCGCTCGGGATGGTCGTTTTTCCCACTGATTCACGAAAAACTGACAGTTGAATTTTTTGCAACGGACGCACCCAATCATCTCCGTTTGACCCAAAACTCATGTTTGGTTGGTTTTTGGCACTTTCATTTCTGACAGAACAGGGCCGCAAAACTCGCTCGCGATGGCCGTTTTCCCCACTGATTCACGAAAAAACCCGCAGTTGATTTTTTCACAACGGACCCACCCAATCATCTCCGTTTGACCCAAAAGTCATGTTTGGTTGGTTTTTGGCACTTTCATTTCTGACACAACAGGGCCGCAAAACTCGCTCGCGATGGCCGTTTTTCCCACCGATTCACGAAAAAACTCGCAGTTGAATTTTTCGCAACGGACGCACCCAATCATCTCCGTTTGACCCAAAACTCATGTTTGGTTGGTTTTTGACACTTTCATTTCCGATGGAACGGTGCCCCAAAACTCGCTCGGGATGGCCGTTTATCGCACTGATTCACCAAAAAACTCGCAGTTGAATTTTTCGCAATGGACGCTCCCAATCATCTCCGTTTGACCCCAAAACTCATGTTTGGTTGGTTTTTGGCACTTTCATTTCTGACGGAACGCTGCCGCAAAACTCGCTCGGGATGGCCGTTTATCGCACTGATTCACTAAAAAACTCGCAGTTGATTTTTTTCGCAACGGACGCACCGAATCATCTCCGTTTGACCCAAAACTCCTGTTTGGTTGGTTTTTGGCACTTTCATTTCCGACGGAACGGTGCCGCAAAACTCGCTCGGGATGACCGTTTTTCCCACTGATTCCCAAAAAAACTCCTAGTTGAATTTGTCGCAACGGTCGGACCAAATCATCTCCGTTTGACCCAAAACTCATGTTTGATGTATTGTTGGCACATTCTCTTCCGACGGAACGGTTCCGCAAAACTCGCTCGGGATGGGTGTTTTTCCCGCTGATTCACGAAAAATCTTGGAGTTGAATTTTTCGCAATGGACGCACCCAATCATCTCCGTTTGACCCAAAACTCAAGTTTGGTTGGTTTTTCCCACTTTCATTTCCGACAGAACGGTGCTGCAAAACTCGCTCGGGATGGCCGTTTTTCCCACTGATTCCCTAAAAAACTCGCAGTTGAATTTTTCGAAACGGACCCACCCAATCATCTCCGTTTGACCCAAAACTCATGTTTGGTGTATTTTTGGCTCTTTCATTTCCGACGGAACGGTGCCGCAAAACTCGCTCGGGATGGCGGTTTTTCCCACCGATTCACGAAAAAACTCGCAGTTGAATTTTTCGCAACGGACGCACCCAATCATCTCCGTTTGACCCAAAACTCATGTTTGGTTGGTTTTTAGCACTTTCATTTCTGACGGAACGGTGCCGCAAAACTCGCTCGGGATGGCCGTTTTTCCCACTGATTCACCAAAAAAACTCGCAGTTGAATTTTTCGCAGCGGACCCACCCAATCATCTCTGTTTGACCCAAAACTCAGGTTTGGTTGGTTTTTGGCACTTTCATTTCCGATGGAACGGTGCTGCAAAACTCGCTCGGGATGGCCGTTTTTCCCACTGATTCCCTAAAAAAACTCGGAGTTGAATTATTCACAACGGACGCACCCAATCATCTCCGTTTGACCCAAAACTCATGTTTGGTTGGTTTTTGGCACTTTCATTTCTGACGGAACGGTGCCGCAAAACTCGATCGGGATGGCCGTTTTTCCCACTGATTCACCAAAAAAACTCGCAGTTGAATTTTTCGCAACGGACCCACCCAACCATCTCTGTTTGACCCAAAACTCATCAATGGTTGGTTTTTGGCACTTTAATTTCCGACGGAACGGTGCCGCAAAACTCGCTCGGGATGACCGTTTTTCCCACTGATTCCCAAAAAAACTCCTAGTTGAATTTTTCACAATGGACGCACCCAATCATCTCAGTTTGACACAAAACTCATGTTTGGTGGGTTTTTGGCACTTTTATTTCTGACGGAACGGTGCCTCAAAACTCGCTCGGGATGGCCGTTTTTCTCACTGATTCCCTAAAAAAACTCACAGTTGAATTTTTCGCAACGGACGCACTCAATCATCTCCGTTTGACCCAAAACTAATGTTTGGTGTATTTTTGGCACATTCATTTTCGACGGAACGGTGCCGCAAAACTCGCTCGGGATGGCCGTTTTTCCCAGTGATTCATGAAAAATCTTGGAGTTGAATTTTTCGCAACGGACGCACCCAATCATCCCCGTTTGACCCAAAACTCATGTTTGGTGTATTTTTGGCACTTTCATTTTCGACGGAATGGTGCCGCAAAACTCGCTCGGGATGGCCGTTTTTCCCACTGATTCACCAAAAAACTCGTAGTTTAATTTTTCGCAACGGACGCACCCAATCATCTCCGTTTGACCCAAAACTCATGTTTGGTTGGTTTTTGGCACTTTCATTTCTGACGGAACGGTGCCGCAAATTCGCTCGGGATGGCCGTTTTTCCCACTGATTCACCAAAAAACTCGCAGTTAAATTTTTCGCAACGAACCCACCCAACCATCTCTGTTTGACCCAAAACTCATGTATGGTTGGTTTTTGGCACTTTCATTTCCGACGGAACGGTGCCGCAAAACTCGCTCGGGATGACCGTTTTTCCCACTGATTCCCAAAAAAACTCCTAGTTGAATTTGTCGCAACGGTCGGACCAAATCATCTCCGTTTGACCCAAAACTCATGTTTGATGTATTTTTGGCACATTCATTTCCGACGGAACGGTTCCGCAAAACTCGCTCGGGATGGGTGTTTTTCCCGCTGATTCACGAAAAATCTTGGAGTTGAATTTTTCGCAATGGACGCACCCAATCATCTCCGTTTGACCCAAAACTCAAGTTTGGTTGGTTTTTCCCACTTTCATTTCCGACAGAACGGTGCTGCAAAACTGCTCGGGATGGCCGTTTTTCCCACTGATTCCCTAAAAAAACTCGCAGTTGAATTTTTCGAAACGGACCCACCCAATCATCTCCGTTTGACCCAAAACTCATGTGTGGTGTATTTTTGGCTCTTTCATTTCCGACGGAACGGTGCCGCAAAACTCGCTCGGGATGGCGGTTTTTCCCACCGATTCACGAAAAAACTCGCAGTTGAATTTTTCGCAACGGACGCACCCAATCATCTCCGTTTGACCCAAAACTCATGTTTGGTTGGTTTTTAGCACTTTCATTTCTGACGGAACGGTGCCGCAAAACTCGCTCGGGATGGCCGTTTTTCCCACTGATTCACCAAAAAAACTCGCAGTTGAATTTTTCGCAGCGGACCCACCCAATCATCTCTGTTTGACCCAAAACTCAGGTTTGGTTGGTTTTTGGCACTTTCATTTCCGATGGAACGGTGCTGCAAAACTCGCTCGGGATGGCCGTTTTTCCCACTGATTCCCTAAAAAAACTCGGAGTTGAATTATTCACAACGGACGCACCCAATCATCTCCGTTTGACCCAAAACTCATGTTTGGTTGGTTTATGGCACTTTCATTTCTGACGGAACGGTGCCGCAAATTCGCTCGGGATGTCCTGTTTTTCCCACTGATTCACCAAAAAAACTCGCAGTTGAATTTTTCACAACGAACCCACCCAACCATCTCTGTTTGACCCAAAACTCATGTATGGTTGGTTTTTGGCACTTTCATTTCCGACGGAACGGTGCCGCAAAATTCGCTCGGGATGACCGTTTTTCCCACTGATTCCCAAAAAAACTCCTAGTTGAATTTGTCGCAACGGTCGGACCAAATCATCTCCGTTTGACCCAAAACTCATGTTTGATGTATTTTTTGGCACATTCATTTCCGACGGAACGGTTCCGCAAAACTCGCTCGGGATGGGTGTTTTTCCCAGCTGATTCACGAAAAATCTTGGAGTTGAATTTTTCGCAATGGACGCACCCAATCATCTCCGTTTGACCCAAAACTCAAGTTTGGTTGGTTCTTCCCACTTTCATTTCCGACAGAACGGTGCCGCAAAACTCGCTCGGGATAGCCGTTTATCGCACTGATTCACCAAAAAAACTCGCAGTTGAATTTTTCGCAATGGACGCCACCCATCATCTCTGTTTGACCCAAAACTCATGTTTGGTTGGTTTTTGGCACTTTCATTTCTGACGGAACGGTGCCCAAAACTCGCTCGGGATGGCCGTTTATTCCCACTGATTCACCAAAAAACTCGCAGTTGAATTTTTCGCAACGGACGCACCCAATCATCTCCGTTTGACCCAAAACTCATGTTTGGTTGGTTTTTGGCACTTTCATTTCCTGATGGAACGGTGCCGCAAAACTCGCTCGGGATGGCCGTTTTTCCCACTGATTCACCAAAAAAACTCGCTAGTTGAATTTTTCGCAATGGACGCCCCAATCATCTCTGTTTGACCCAAAACTCATGTTGGTTGGTTTTTGGCACTTTCATTTCCGACGGAACGGTGCCGCAAAACTCGCTCGGGATGGCCGTTTTTCCCACTGATTCACCAAAAAAACTCGCAGTTGAATTTTTCGCAACGGACGCACCCAATCATCTCCGTTTGACCCAAACTTCATGTTTGGTGTTTTTGGCACTTTCATTTCTGACGGAACGGTGCCGCAAAACTCGCTCGGGATGGCCGTTTTTCCCACTGATTCACTAAAAAACTCGCAGTTGAATTTTTCGCAACGGACCCACCCAATCATCTCCGTTTGACCCAAACTCATGTTTGGTTGGTTTTGGCACTTTCATTTCTGACGGAACGGTGCCGCAAAACTCGCTCGGGATGGACGTTTTTCCCACTGATTCCCAAAAAAACTCGCAGTTGAATTTTTCGCAACGGACGCACCCAATCATCTCCGTTTGACCCAAAACTCATGTTTGGTTGGTTTTTGGCACTTTCATTTCGACGGAACGGTGCCGCAAAACTCGCTCGGGATGGCCGTTTTTCCCACTGATTCACGAAAAAACTCGCAGTTGAATTTTTCGCAACGGACGCCACCATCATCTCCGTTTGACCCAAAACTCATGTTTGGTGGTTTTTGGCACTTTCATTTCTGACGGAACGGTGCCGCAAAACTCGCTCGGGATGGCCGTTTTTCCCACTGATTCACCTAAAAAAACTCGCAGTTGAATTTTCGCAACGGACCACCCAATCATCTCTCGTTTGACCCAAAAACTCATGTTTGGTTGGTTTTTGGCACTTTCATTTCTGACGGAACGGTGCCTGCAAAACTCGCTCGGGATGGCCGTTTTCCCACTGATTCCCTAAAAAAACTCGCAGTTGAATTTTTCGCAACGGACGCCACCCAATCATCTCCGTTTGACCCAAAACTCATGTTTGGTGGTTTTTGGCACTTTCATTTCCGACGGAACGGTGCCGCAAAACTCGCTCGGGATGGCCGTTTTTCCCCACTGATTCACCAAAAAAACTCGCAGTTGAATTTTTCGCTAACGGACCCACCCAACCATCTCTAGTTGACCCAAAACTCATGTTATGGTTGGTTTTTGGCACTTTCATTTCCGACGGAACGGTGCCGCAAAACTCGCTCGGGATGACCGTTTTTCCCACTGATTCACCAAAAAAACTCCTAGTGAATTTTTTCGCAACTGGACGCACCCAATCATCTCCGTTTGACCCAAAACTCATGTTTGGTTGGTTTTTGGCACTTTCATTTCTGACGGAACGGTGCGCAAAACTCGCTCGGGATGGCCGTTTTTCCCACTGATTCCCTAAAAAAACTCGCAGTTGAATTTTCGCAACGGACCCACCCATCATCTCCGTTTGACCCAAAACTCATGTTTGGTGGTATTTTGGCATCTTTCAGTTTCCGACTGGAACGGTGCCGCAAAACTCGCTCGGGATGGCCGTTTTTCCCACCGATTCACGAAAAAACTCGCAGTTGAATTTTTCGCAACGGACGCACCCAATCATCTCCGTTTGACCCAAAACTCATGTTTGGTTGGTTTTTAGCACTTTCATTTCTGACGGAACGGTGCTGCAAAACTCGCTCGGGATGGCCGTTTTTCCCACTGATTCCCTAAAAAACTCGGAGTTGAATTTTTCGCAGCGGACCCACCCAATCATCTCCGTTTGACCCAAAACTCAGGTTTGGTTGGTTTTTGGCACTTTCATTTCTGACGGAACGGTGCCGCAAACTCGATCGGGATGGCTGTTTTTCCCACTGATTCTCCAAAAAAACTCGCAGTTGAATTTTTCGCAACGGACCCACCCAACCATATCTATTTGACCCAAAACTCATCTATGGTTGGTTTTTGGCACTTTCATTTCCGACGGAACGGTGCCGCAAAACTCGCTCGGGATGGACCGTTTTCCCACTGATTCCCAAAAAAACTCCTAGTTGTATTTTTCGCAACGGACGCACCCAATCATCTCCGTTTGACCCAAAACTCATGTTTGGTTGGTTTTTGGCACTTTCATTTCTGACGGAACGGGGCCGCAAAACTCGCTCGGGATGGCTGTTTTTCCCACTGATTCACGAGAAAAACTCGCAGTTGATTTTTCACAACGGACCCACCCAATCATCTCCGTTTGACCCAAAAGTCATGTTTGGTTGGTTTTTGGCACTTTCATTTCCGACGGAACGGTGCTGCAAAACTCGCTCGGGATGCCGTTTTTCCACTGATTCCCTAAAAAAACTCGCAGTTGAATTTTTCGTAACGGACCCACCCAATCATATCCGTTTGACCCAAAACTCATGTTTGGTGTATTTTTGGCTCTTTCGTTTCCGACGGAACGGTGCCGCAAAACTCGCTCGGGATGGCCGTTTTTCCCACCGATTCACGAAAAAACTCGCAGTTGAATTTTTCGCAACGGACGCACCCAATCATCTCCGTTTGACCCAAAACTCATGTTTGGTTGGTTTTTAGCAATTTCATTTCTGACGGAACGGTGCCGCAAAACTCGCTCGGGATGGCCGTTTTTCCCACTGATTCACCAAAAAACTCATAGTTGATTTTTTCGCAACGGACGCACCCAATCATCTCCGTTTGACCCAAAACTCATGTTTGGTTGGTTTTTGGCACTTTCATTTCTGACGGAACGGTGCCGCAAAACTCGCTCGGGATGACCATTTTTCCCACTGATTCCCAAAAAAACTCCTAGTTGAATTTGTCGCAACGGTCGGACCCAATCATCTCCGTTTGAACCCAAAACTCATGTTTGATGGTATTTTGGCACTTTCATTTCCGACGGAACGGTTCCGCAAAACTCGCTCGGGATGGCCGTTTTTCCCACTGATTCACGAAAAATCTTGGAGTTGAATTTTTGGCAATGGACGCACCCAATCATCTCCGTTTGACCCAAAACTCAAGTTTGGTTGGTTTTCCCCACTTTCATTTCTGACGGAACGGTGCCGCAAAACTCGCTCGGGATGGCCGTTTTTCCCACTGATTCAACGAAAAAACTCGCAGTTGAATTTTTCGCAATGGACCCAACCAATCATCTCTGTTTGACCCAAAACTCTTGTTTGGTTGGTTTTTGACACTTTCATTTCCGACGGAACGGTGCCGCAAAACTCGCTCGGGATGGCCGTTTTTCCCACTGATTCACCAAAAAACTCGCAGTTGAATTTTTCGCAACGGACCCACCCAATCATCTCTGTTTGACCCAAAACTCATGTTTGGTTGGTTTTTGGCACTTTCATTTCCGACGGAACGGTGCTGCAAAACTCGCTCGGGATGGCCGTTTTTCCCACTGATTCCTTAAAAAAACTTGCAGTTGAATTTTTCGCAACGGACACACCCAATCATCTCCGTTTGACCCAAAACTCATGTTTGGTTAGTTTTTGGCACTTTCATTTTTGACGGAACGGTGCCGCAAAACTCGCTCGGGATGCCCGTTTTTCCCACTGATTCACCAAAAAACTCGCAGTTGAATTTTTCACAACGGACCCACCCAACCATCTCTGTTTGACCCAAAACTCATGTATGGTTGGTTTTTGGCACTTTCATTTCCGACGGAACGGTACCGCAAAACTCGCTCGGTATGACCGTTTTTCCCACTGATTCCCAAAAAAACTCCTAGTTGAATTTGTCGCAACGGTCGGACCAAATCATCTCCGTTTGACCCAAAACTCATGTTTGATGTATTTTTGGCACATTCATTTCCGACGGAACGGTTCCGCAAAACTCGCTCGGGATGGGTGTTTTTCCCACGGATTCACGAAAAATCTTGGAGTTGATTTTTTCGCAATGGACGCACCCAATCATCTCCGTTTGACCCAAAACTCAAGTTTGGTTGGTTTTTCCCACTTTCATTTCCGACAGAACGGTGCCGCAAAACTCGCTCGGGATGGCCGTTTTTCCCACTGATTCCCTAAAAAAACTCGCAGTTGAATTTTTCGTAAGGACCCACCCAATCATCTCCGTTTGACCCAAAACTCATGTTTGGTGTATTTTTGGCTCTTTCGTTTCCGACGGAACGATGCCGCAAAACTCGCTCGGGATGGCCGTTTTTCCCACCGATTCATGAAAAAACTCGCAGTTCAATTTTTCGCAACGGACGCACCCAATCATCTCCGTTTGACCCAAAACTCATGTTTGGTTGGTTTTTAGCACTTTCATTTCTGACGGAACGGTGCCGCAAAACTCGCTCGGGATGGCCGTTTTTCCCACTGATTCACCAAAAGAACTCGCAGTTGAATTTTTCGCAGCGGACCCACCCAATCATCTGTGTTTGACCCAAAACTCAGGTTTGGTTGGTTTTTGGCACTTTCATTTCCGATGGAACGGTGCTGCAAAACTCGCTCGGGATGGCCGTTTTTCCCACTGATTCCCTAAAAAAACTCGGAGTTGAATTTTTCGCAACGAACGCACCCAATCATCTCCGTTTGACCCAAAACTCATGTTTGGTTGGTTTTTGGCACTTTCATTTCTGACGGAACGGTGCCGCAAAACTCGATCGGGATGGCCGTTTTTCCCACTGATTCACCAAAAAAACTCGCAGTTGAATTTTTCGCAACGGACCCACCCAACCATCTCTGTTTGACCCAAAACTCATCTATGGTTGGTTTTTGGCACTTTCATTTCCGACGGAACGGTGCCGCAAAACTCGCTCGGGATGACCGTTTTTGCCACTGATTCCCAAAAAACTCCTAGTTGAATTTTTCGTAAGGGACGCACCCAATCATCTCCGTTTGACCCAAAACTCATGTTTGGTGGGTTTTTGGCACTTTCATTTCTGACGGAACGGTGCCTCAAAACTCGCTCGGGATGGCCGTTTTTCTCACTGATTCCCTAAAAAAACTCGCAGTTGAATTTTTCGCAACGGACGCACCCAATCATCTCCGTTTGACCCAAAACTCATGTTTGGTTAGTTTTTGGCACTTTCATTTCTGACGGAACGGTGCCGCAAAACTCGCTCGGGATGGCCGTTTTTGCCACTGATTCACCAAAAAAACTCGCAGTTGAATTTTTCGCAGCGGACCCACCCAATCATCTCTGTTTGACCCAAAACTCATGTTTGGTTGGTTTTTGGCACTTTCATTTCTGACGGAACGGTGCTACAAAACTCGCTCGGGATGGCCGTTTTTCCCACTGATTCCCTAAAAAAACTTGCAGTTGAATTTTTCGCAACGGACGCACCCAATCATCTCCGTTTGACCCAAAACTCATGTTTGGTTGGTTTTTGGCACTTTCATTTCTGATGGAACGGGGCCGCAAAACTCGCTCAGGATGGCCGTTTTTCCCACTGATTCACCAAAAAAACTCGCAGTTGAATTTTTCGCTACGGACCCACCCAACCATCTCTGTTTCACCCAAAACTCATGTATGGTTGGTTTTTGGCACATTCATTTCCGACGGAACGGTGCCGCAAAACACGCTCGGGATGACCGTTTTTCCCACTGATTCAACAAAAAACTCGTAGTTTAATTTTTCGCAACGGACGCACCCAATCATCTCCGTTTGACCCAAAACTCATGTTTGGTTGGTTTTTGGCACTTTCATTTCTGACGGAACGGTGCCCCAAAACTCGCTCGGGATGGCCGTTTTTCCCACTGATTCACTAAAAAAACTCGCAGTTGAATTTTTCGCAACGGACCCACCCAATCATCTCTGTTTGACCCAAAACTCATGTTTGGTTGGTTTTTGGCACTTTCATTTCTGACGGAACGGTGCTGCAAAACTCGCTCGGGATGACCGTTTTTCCCACTGATTCCCTAAAAAACTTGCAGTTGAATTTTTCGCAACGGACGCACCCAATCATCTCCGTTTGACCCAAAACTCATGTTTGGTTGGTTTCTGGCACTTTCATTTCTGACGGAACGGTGCCGCAAAACTCGCTCGGGATGGCCGTTTTTCCCACTGATTCACCAAAAAAACTCGCTGTTGAATTTTTCGCTACGGACCCACCCAACCATCTCTATTTCACCCAAAACTCATGTATGGTTGGTTTTTGGCACTTTCATTTCCGACGGAACGGTGCCGCAAAACTCGCTCGGGATGACCGTTTTTCCCACTGATTCCCAAAAAAACTCCTAGTTGAATTTTTCGCAATGGACGCACCCAATCATCTCCGTTTGACCCAAAACTCATGTTTGGTGGGTTTTTGGCACTTTCATTTCTGACGGAACGGTACCTCAAATCTCGCTCGGGATGGCCGTTTTTCTCACTGATTCCTTAAAAAAACTCGCAGTTGAATTTTTCGCAACGGACGCACCCAATCATCTCCGTTTGACCCAAAACTTATGTTTGGTGTATTTTTGGCACTTTCATTTTCGACGGAACGGTGCCGCAAAACTCGCTCGGGATGGCCGTTTTTCCCACTGATTCAACGAAAAAACTCGCAGTTGAATTTTTCGCAATGGACCCAACCAATCATCTCTGTTTGACCCAAAACTCATGTTCGGTTGGTTTTGACACTTTCATTTCCGACGGAACGGTGCCGCAAAACTCGCTCGGGATGGCCGTTTTTCCCACTGATTCCCAAAAAATCTTGGAGTTGAATTTTTCGCAAGGGACGCACCCAATCATCTCCGTTTGACCCAAAACTCATGTTTGGTTGGTTTTTGACACTTTCATTTCCTACAGAACGGTGCCGCAAAACTCGCTCGGGATGGCCGTTTTTCCCACTGATTCACCAAAAAACTCGCAGTTGATTTTTTCGCAATGGACGCACCCAATCATCTCCTTTTGACCCAGAACTCATGTTTGGTGGGTTTTTGGCACTTTCATTTCCGACGGAACGGTTGCTGCAAAACTCGCTCGGAATGGCCGTTTTCCCACTGATTCACCAAAAAACTCGTAGTTGATTTTTTCGCAACGGACGCACCCAATCATCTCCGTTTGACCCAAAAACTCATGTTTGGTTGGTTTTTGGCACTTTCATTTCTGACGAACGGTGCCGCAAAACTCGCTCGGATGACCATTTTTCCCACTGATTCCCAAAAAACTCCTAGTTGAATTTGTCGCAACGGGACCGCACCCAATCATCTCCGTTTGACCCAAAACTCATGTTTGGTTAGGTTTTATGGCACTTTCATTTCGACGGAACGGTGCCGCAAAACTCGCTCGGGATGGCCGTTTTTCCCACTGATTCACCAAAAAACTCTGCTAGTTGAATTTTTCGCAACGGACGCACCCAATCATCTCCGTTGACCCAAAACTAATGTTTGGTTGGTTTTGCACTTTCATTTCTGACGGAACGGTGCCACAAAACTCGCTCGGGATGGCCGTTTTTCCCACTGATTCAACGAAAAAACTCGCAGTTGAATTTTTCGCAACGGACCCACCAATCATTTCTGTTTGACCCAAACTCATGTTTGGTTGGTTTTTGGCACTTTCATTTCTGACGGAACGGTGCCGCAAAACTCGCTCGGGATGGCCGTTTTTCCCACTGATTCACCTAAAAAAACTCAAGTTGAATTTTTCGCAACGGACGCACCCAATCATCTCCGTTTGACCCAAAACTCATGTTTGGTTGGTTTTTGGCACTTTCATTTCTGACGGAACGGTGCCGCAAAACTCGCTCGGGATGGCCGTTTTTCCCACTGATTCAACAAAAAACTCGCAGTTGAATTTTTCGCAACGGACCTACCCAATCATCTCTGTTTGACCCAAAACTCATGTTTGGTTGGTTTTTGGCACTTTCATTTCTGACGGAACGGTGCTGCAAAACTCGCTCGGGATGGCCGTTTTTCCCACTGATTCCCTAAAAAAACTTGCAGTTGAATTTTTCGCAACGGACGCACTCAATCATCTCCGTTTGACCCAAAACTCATGTTTGGTTGGTTTTTGGCACTTTCATTTCTGACGGAACGGTGCCGCAAAACTCGCTCGGGATGGCCGTTTTTCCAGCTGATTCACCAAAAAAACTCGCAGTTGAATTTTTCACAACGGACCCACCCAACCATCTCTGTTTGACCCAAAACTCATGTATGGTTGGTTTTTGGCACTTTCATTTCCGACGGAACGGTGCCGCAAAACTGGCTCGGGATGACCGTTTTTCCCACTGATTCCCAAAAAAACTCCTAGTTGAATTTTTCGCAATGGACGCACCCAATCATCTCCGTTTGACCCAAAACTCATGTTTGGTGGGTTTTGGCACTTTCATTTCTGACGGAACGGTGAATCAAAACTCGCTCGGGATGGCCGTTTTTCTCACTGATTCCCTAAAAAAACTCGCAGTTGAATTTTTCGCAACGGACGCACCCAATCATCTCCGTTTGACCCAAAACTTATGTTTGGTGTATTTTTGGCACTTTCATTTTCGACGGAACGGTGCCGCAAAACTCGCTCGGGATGGCCGTTTTTCCCACTGATTCACGAAAAAACTCGCAGTTCAATTTTTCGCAACGGACGCACCCAATCATCTCTCTTTGACCCAAAACTCATGTTTGGTGGGTTTTTGGCACTTTCATTTCCGACGGAACGGTGCCCAAAACTCGCTCAGGATGGCCGTTTTTCCCACTGATTCCCAAAAAATCTTGGAGTTGAATTTTTCGCAATGGACGCACCGAATCATCTCCGTTTGACCCAAAACTCATGTTTGGTTGGTTTTTGACACTTTCATTTCCGACGGAACGGTGCCGCAAAACTCGCTCGGGATGGCCGTTTTTCCGACTGATTCACCAAAAAACTCGCAGTTGATTTTTTCGCAACGGACGCACCCAATCATCTCCGTTTGACCCAAAACTCATGTTTGGTGGGTTTTTGGCACTTTCATTTCCGACGGAACGGTGCTGCAAAACTCGCTCGGGATGGCCGTTTTTCTCACTGATTCATCAAAAAACTCGTAGTTGATTTTTTCGCAACGGACGCACCCAAT
Organism: Coix lacryma-jobi var. lacryma-jobi; assembly: GCA_009763385.1. Lineage (NCBI taxonomy): Eukaryota > Viridiplantae > Streptophyta > Magnoliopsida > Poales > Poaceae > Coix > Coix lacryma-jobi. The sequence continues at coordinate 94,825 of VDCT01000778.1, read as the reverse complement.
CATCTCCGTTTGACCCAAAACTCATGTTCGGTGGGTTTTTGGCACTTTCATTTCTTTCGGAACGGTGCCTCAAATCTCGCTCGGCATGGCCGTTTTTCTCACTGATTCCCTAAAAAAACTCGCAGTTGAATTTTTCGCAACGGACGCACCCAATCATCTCCGTTTGACCCAAAACTTATGTTTGGTGTATTTTTGGCACTTTCATTTTCGACGGAACGGTGCCACAAAACTCGCTCGGGATGGCCGTTTTTCCCACTGATTCACGAAAAAACTCGCAGTTGATTTTTTCAAAACGGACCCACCCAATCATCTCCGTTTGACCCAAAACTCATGTTTGGTTGGTTTTTGGCACTTTCATTTCCGACGGAACGGTGCTGCAAAACTCGCTCGGGATGGCCGTTTTTCCCACTGATTCCCTAAAAAACTCGCAGTTGAATTTTTCGCAACGGACGCACCCAATCATCTCTCTTTGACCCAAAACTCATGTTTGGTGGGTTTTTGGCACTTTCATTTCCGACGGAACGGTGCCGCAAAACTCGCTCGGGATGGCCGTTTTTCCCACTGATTCCCAAAAAATCTTGGAGTTGAATTTTTCGCAATGGACGCACCCAATCATCTCCGTTTGACCCAAAACTCATGTTTGGTTGGTTTTTGACACTTTTCTTTCCGACGGAACGGTGCCGCAAAACTCGCTCGGGATGGCCGTTTTTCCCACTGATTCACCAAAAAACTCGCAGTTGATTTTTTCGCAACGGACGCACCCAATCATCTCCGTTTGACCCAAAACTCATGTTTGGTGGGTTTTTGGCACTTTCATTTCCGACGGAACGGTGCTGCAAAACTCGCTCGGGATGGCCGTTTTTCCCACTGATTCATCAAAAAACTCGTAGTTGATTTTTTCGCAACGGACGCACCCAATCATCTCCGTTTGACCCAAAACTCATGTTTGGTGGGTTTTTGGCACTTTCATTTCTTTCGGAACGGTGCCTCAAATCTCGCTCGGGATGGCCATTTTTCTCACTAATTCCCTAAAAAAACTCGCAGTTGAATTTTTCGCAACGGACGCACCCAATCATCTCCGTTTGACCCAAAACTTATGTTTGGTGTATTTTTGGCACTTTCATTTTCGATGGAACGGTGCCGCAAAACTCGCTCGGGATGGCCGTTTTTCCCACTGATTCACCAAAAAGCTCACAGTTGATTTTTTCGCAACGGACGCACCCAATCATCTCCGTTTGACCCAAAACTCATGTTTGGTGCGTTTGTGGCACTTTCATTTCTGATGGAACGGTGCCGCAAAACTCGCTCGGGATGACCGTTTTTCCCACTGATTCCCAAAAAAACTCCTAGTTGAATTTTTCGCAATGGACGCACCCAATCATCTCCGTTTGACCCAAAACTCATGTTTGGTGGGTTTTTGGCACTTTCATTTCTGACGGAACGGTGAATCAAAACTCGCTCGGGATGGCCGTTTTTCTCACTGATTCCCTATAAAAACTCACAGTTGAATTTTTCGCAACGGACGCACCCAATCATCTCCGTTTGACCCAAAACTTATGTTTGGTGTATTTTTGGCTCTTTCATTTTCGACGGAACGGTGCCGCAAAACTCGCTCGGGATGGCCGTTTTTCCCACTGATTCCCTAAAAAAACTTGCAGTTGAATTTTTCGCAACGGACGCTGTATCGGTGCCACAGCAACAATTCCTTTCAAGTTGTAGTTGGATATGTGGAGCTGTAGGAAGGCTGAAATTAATGTGCAAGGAAGTACTAGCACCACATTAGTCACAAAGCAAGTTGAGAAATCGTTCAACGGTGGTACCGTGCTGGTCCTAGGCTAGACCGTGCTAGAGACGCGAGCCTAGACACAAACAAAGTCACGGTACAATAGGAAACAAAAAAGAACAAGAACAGCAAGTTATCACTCCCTTTTTCTCTTCCTCCTCACTTTTTTTTGCCTCTTTCTCTTTCTTTTTTCTTTTCTTTTCTTTCTGATTTTTCTTCTTCTTTTCTTTTACTTTGCACAACTAGAACAAATCTGAATTTTGACAAATCAGATTTTAAAAGAAACGACTTACAATCTATTTCTCTTTCTTTTCAGGTGGTAACAAGAATAGAGCTAGCAACTCAGATTTTTAAATGTGCCCAAAACAGATTTGCTAGTGTTAAAAAAAAGCAGGGATAGATATGTGCAGCAAAGATGGTGATTACAACGGAGATGTATATGCTGTAGTGGATATTAATATGGTGGTGGTGATGGCAGCGGAGATGGGTATGATTGACAATGACCGAAACGTGACGAGAACTCGAAACTCTAAAAGTCTAACCCTAAGACCAGCAACTTGACTCAACCGATGTAAACCAAACTCAATAAGCCCTAACTAAGAAGTACCAGCAAAGGCTCAAAAAGATTTATAGGATTATGGAAAAACTAATCTACTATTTTTTGGCTTTTTTGGACTATAGGAAAAATAAAACAGCGAAGGATTGGAAATCTCTCACCGATAAACCTTGCTCTGAATACCAATTGATGCGAACCCGCTAGGGTTTTTGCCCGATCTTTCGATGAGAAGCGGGGGATAACTTCGATTTGGACTGAAATGACGTTCACGACCCGACTACAACCATCCAAGGATGCTGCGCCTTAGCAATCGATACACCAATTCCAGCGGTTGCTCGCGATCTTGTGGATGCACGACCAACCAAACCACTAGGGTTATTCCTGCAAGCAATCGAAGAACAAGCAAGAACAAGTAGAACAAGCACTCTATTGCAAAATAAGAGATGAAGGTTCAAATCTGATACACATGAAGGTGGGGTTCCGAAATCAAGTAGAACGGATGGTCTAGTCGACACAAACGTCTACCAGGAAGTAGCAATGGCTAAACTTACATCTAAACAAAACCCAATCTGTTTGTGGCGGCTCTAAAGACATATAAGAGGATAGGAAGACGACCATAAGGGTCTTGGGGTCGTGCTACAACCCTAGGATAGCCCCCTATTGGACTCAACTTGATACATGGGCCATCGGACCAAAATAGGGTGATGCAGCACCGTAAACAGAAAAGGTCTCGACAATAAAACAACGACTGCGCCTGACTCAGACGTGATATGGACTTGAGATTGGATCCGTTGGAAAGTAGAGTTTATAAGCTTTCCATGAAGTACTAGAACGTCCCAATTGGACTCCATATGACGCCGTGGTGACCAGATCAAGTTGGGTCTTTTCTGCAGTCCGAATCCAACTCTCAGATCGTGTTGGACTTGGACTCTTTATTTTCTTGAGCTAGAACCAACGTGGTAGTCTGATGGAGAACGTTAAGAACACTTGGACATGGTCCCCAATCAACTTCATTGATCTTCCAAACTTTCCTTATGCAATCAAACCTTCCCTTCATCCATGCAAGTAATTCTGAAAAAGACAATATACACATTTTATGGTGCAGCACCAATTCATCAAATGTATCAATAATAAGTCTCATATAGAATGGTTGCACCTTTGGTTTAGAAGTGGATAAGATGGTCATATTTGAACCGGTGATGCCCTCATCAGGTTGGTTTTTGGCACTTTCATTTCCGACGGAACGGTGCTGCAAAACTCGCTCGGGATGGCCGTTTTTCCCACTGATTCCCTAAAAAAACTCGCAGTTGAATTTTTCGCAACGGACGCACCCAATCATCTCTCTTTGACCCAAAACTCATGTTTGGTTGGTTTTTGACACTTTCATTTCCGACGGAACGGTGCCGCAAAACTCGCTCGGGATGGCCGTTTTCCACTGATTCACCAAAAAACTCGCAGTTGAAAATTTTTCGCAACGGACGCACCCAATCATCTCCGTTTGACTCAAAACTCATGTTTGGTTGGTTTTTGGCACTTTCATTTCTGACGGAACGGTGCCGCAAAACTCGCTCGGGATGGCCGTTTTTCCCACTGATTCACCAAAAAAACTCGCAGTTGAATTTTTCGCAACGGACCCACCCAATCATCTCTGTTTGACCTAAAACTCATGTTTGGTTGGTTTTTGGCACTTTCATTTCTGACGGAACGGTGCTGCAAAACTCGCTCGGGATGGCCGTTTTTCCCACTGATTCCCTAAAAAAACTTGCAGTTGAATTTTTCGCAACGGACGCACCCAATCATCTCCGTTTGACCCAAAACTCATGTTTGGTTGGTTTTTGGCACTTTCATTTCTGACGGAACGGGGCCGCAAAACTCGCTCGGGATGGCCGTTTTTCCCACTGATTCACGAAAAAACTCGCAGTTGATTTTTTCACAACGGACCCACCCAATCATCTCCGTTTGACCCAAAAGTCATGTTTGGTTGGTTTTTGGCACTTTCATTTCCGACGGAACGGTGCTGCAAAACTCGCTCGGGATGGCCGTTTTTCCCACTGATTCCCTAAAAAAACTCGCAGTTGAATTTTTCGTACCGGACCCACCCAATCATCTCCGTTTGACCCAAAACTCATGTTTGGTGTATTTTTGGCTCTTTCGTTTCGGACGGAACGGTGCCGCAAAACTCGCTCGGGATGGCCGTTTTTCCCACCGATTCACGAAAAAACTCGCAGTTGAATTTTTCGCAACGGACGCACCCAATCATCTCCGTTTGACCCAAAACTCATGTTTGGTTGGTTTTTGGCACTTTCATTTCTGACGGAACGGGGCCGCAAAACTCGGTCGGGATGGCCGTTTTTCCCACTGATTCACGAAAAAACTCGCCGTTGATTTTTTCACAACGGACCCACCCAATCATCTCCGTTTGACCCAAAAGTCATGTTTGGTTGGTTTTTGGCACTTTCATTTCCGACGGAACGGTGCTGCAAAACTCGATCGGGATGGCCGTTTTTCCCACTGATTCCCTAAAAAAACTCGCAGTTGAATTTTTCGTAACGGACCCACCCAATCATATCCGTTTGACCCAAAAGTCATGTTTGGTTGGTTTTTAGCAATTTCATTTCCGACGGAACGGTGCCGCAAAACACGCTCGGGATGACCGTTTTTCCCACTGATTCCAAAAAAAACTCCTAGTTGTATTTTTCGCAACGGACGCACCCAATCATCTCCGTTTGACCCACAACTCATGTTTGGTTGGTTTTTGGCACTTTCATTTCTGACGGAACGGGGCCGCAAAACTCGCTCGGGATGGCCGTTTTTCCCACTGATTCACGAAAAAACTCGCAGTTGATTTTTTCACAACGGACCCACCCAATCATCTCCGTTTGACCCAAAAGTCATGTTTGGTTGGTTTTTGGCACTTTCATTTCCGACGGAACGGTGCTGCAAAACTCGCTCCGGATGGCCTTTTTCCCACTGATTCCCTAAAAAAACTCGCAGTTGAATTTTTCGTAACGGACCCACCCAATCATATCCGTTTGACCCAAAACTCATGTTTGGTGTATTTTTGGCTCTTTCGTTTCTGACGGAACGGTGCCGCAAAACTCGCTCGGGATGGCCGTTTTTCCCACTGATTCACGAAAAAAACTCGCAGTTGAATTTTTCGCAATGGACGCACCCAATCATCTCCGTTTGACCCAAAACTCATGTTTGGTTGGTTTTTGGCACTTTCATTTCCGACGGAACGGTGCCGCAAAACTCGCTCGGGATGACCGTTTTTCCCACTGATTCCCAAAAAAACTCCTAGTTGAATTTTTCGCAATGGACGCACCCAATCATCTCCGTTTGACCCAAAACTCATGTTTGGTGGGTTTTTGGCACTTTCATTTCTGACGGAACGGTGCCGCAAAACTCGCTGAGGATGGCGGTTTTTCCCACTGATTCCCTAAAAAAACTCGCAGTTGAATTTTTCGCGATGGACCCACCCAATTATCTCCATTTGACCCAAAACTCATGTTTGTTGTATTTTTGGCACTTTCATTTCCGACGGAACGGTGCCGCAAAACTCGCTCGGGATGGCCGTTTTTCCCACTGATTCACGAAAAAACTCGCAGTTGAATTTTTCGCAGTGGATGCACCCAATCATCTCCGTTTGACCCAAAACTCATGTTTGGTTTGTTTTTGGCACTTTCATTTCCGAAGGAACGGTGCCGCAAAACTCACTCGGGATGACCGTTTTTGCCACTGATTCACGAAAAAACTCAGAGTTGAATTTTTCGGAATGGACGCACCCAATCATCTCCGTTTGACACAAAACTCATGTTTGGTTGGTTTTTGACACTTTCATTTCCGACAGAACGGTGCCGCAAAACTCGCTCAGGATGGCCGTTTTTCCCACTCATTCACAAAAAAAACTCGCAGTTGATTTTTTCGGAATGGACGCACCCAATCATCTCCGTTTGATCCAAAACACATGTTTGGTTGGTTTTTGGCACTTCCATTTCTGATGGAACGGTGCCACAAAACTCGCTCGGGATTGCCGTTTATCGCACTGATTCACCAAAAACCTCGCAGTTGATTTTTTCGCAACGGACGCACCCAATCTTCTCCGTTTGACCCAAAACTCATGTTTGGTGTATTTTTGACACATTCATTTCTGACGGAACAGTGCCACAAAACTCGCTCAGGATGACCGTTTTTCCCACTGATTCACGAAAAAACTCGCAGTTGAATTTTTCACAACGGACGCACCCAATCATCTCTCTTTGACCCAAAACTCATGTTTGGTTGGTTTTTGGCACTTTCATTTCCGACGGAACGGTGCCGCAAAACTCGCTCGGGATGGCCGTTTTTTTCCACTGATTCACCAAAAAACTCGAAGTCGAATTTTTCGCAACGGACGCACCAATCATCTCCATTTGACCCAAAACTCATGTTTGGTGGGTTTTTGGCACTTTCATTTCCGACGGAACGGTGCCGCAAAACTCGCTCGGGATGGCCGTTTTTCCCACTGATTCACCAAAAACCTCGCACTTGATTTTTTCGCAACGGACGCACCCAATCTTCTCCGTTTGACCCAAAACTCATGTTTGGTTGGTTTTTGACACTTTCATTTCCGAGGGAACGGTGCCGCAAAACTCTCTCGGAATGGCCGTTTTTCCCACTGATTCACCAAAAAACTCGCAGTTGAATTTTTCGCAACGGACGCACCGAATCATCTCCGTTTGACCCAAAACTCATGTTTGGTTGGTTTTTGGCACATTCATTTCTGACGGAACGGTGCCGCAAAACTCGCTCGGGATGGCCGTTTTCCCACTGATTCACCAAAAAACTCGCAGTTGAATTTTTCACAACGGACCCACCCAATCATCAATGTTTGACCCAAAACTCATGTATGGTTGGTTTTTGGCACTTTCATTTTCGACGGAACGGTGCCGCAAAACTCGCTCGGGATGATCGATTTTCCCACTGATTCCCAAAAAAACTCCTAGTTGAATTTTTCGCAATGGACGCACCCAATCATCTCCGTTTGACCCAAAACTCATGTTTGGTGGGTTTTTGGCACTTTCATTTCTGACGGAACGGTGCCGCAAAACTCGCTTGGGATGGCCGTTTTTCCCACTGATTCACCAAAAAAACTCGCAGTTGAATTTTTCGCAACGGACCCACCCAATCATCTCGGTTTGACCCAAAACTCATGTTTGGTTGGTTTTTGAAACTTTCATTTCCGACGGAACGGTGCCGCAAAACTCGCTCGGGATGGCCGTTTTTCCCACTGATTCACCAAAAACTCGCAGTTGAATTTTTCGCAACGGACGCACCCAATCATCTCCGTTTGACCGAAAACTCTTGTTTGGTGTATTTTTGGCACTTTCATTTCCGACGGAACGGTTCCGCAAAACTCGCTCGGGATGGCCGTTTTTCCCACTGATTCACGAAAAATCTTGGAGTTGAATTTTGGCAATGGACGCACCCAATCATCTCCGTTTGACCCAAAACTCATGTTTGGTTGGTTTTTGACACTTTCATTTCCGACGGAACGGTGCCGCAAAACTCGCTCAGGATGACCGTTTTTCCCACTCATTCACAAAAAAAACTCGCACTTGATTTTTTCGGAATGGACGCACCCAATCATCTCCGTTTGATCCAAAACACATGTTTGGTTGGTTTTTGGCACTTCCATTTCCGATGGAACGGTGCCACAAAATTAGCTCGGGATTGCCGTTTATCGCACTGATTCACCAAAAATCTCGCAGTTGATTTTTTCGCAACGGACGCAACCAATCTTCTCCGTTTGACCCAAAACTCATGTTTGGTGTATTTTTGACACTTTCATTTCCGACGGAACAGTGCCACAAAACTCGCTCAGGATGGCCGTTTTTCCCACTGATTCACGAAAAAACTCGCAGTTGAATTTTTTGCAACGGACGCACCCAATCACCTCCGTTTGACCTAAAACTCAAGTTTGGTTGGTTTTTGGCACTTTCATTTCCGACGGAACGGTGCCGCAAAACTCGCTCGGCATGGCCGTTTTTCCCATGGATTCATGAAAAAACTCGCAGTTGAATTTTTCGCAACGGACGCACCCAATCATCTCCGTTTGACCCAAAACTCATGTTTGGTTGGTTTTTGACACTTTCATTTCCGATGGAACGGTGCCGCAAAACTCGCTCGGGATGGCCGTTTTTCCCACTGATTCATGAAAAAAACTCGCACTTGAATTTTTTGCAATGGACGCACCCAATCATCTCTGTTTGTCCCAGAACTCATGTTTGGTTGGTTTTTGACACTTTCATTTTCGACGGAACGGTGCCGCAAAACTCGCTCGGGATGGTGGTTTTTCCCACTGATTCAGCAAAAAACTCGCAGTTGAATTTTACGCAACGGTCGCACCCAATCATCTCCGTTTGACCCAAAACTCATGTTTGGTTGGTTTTCGGCACTATCATTTCCGATGGAACGGTGCCGCAAAACTCGCTCAGGATGGCCGTTTTTCCCACTAATTCACCAAAAAACTCGTAGTTGAATTTTTCACAACGGACACACCCAATCATCTCTCTTTGACCCAAAACTCATGTTTTTTGGTTTTAAGCACTTTCATTTCTGACGGAACGGTGCCACAAAACTCGCTCGGGATGGCCGTTTTTTTCCACTGATTTACCAAAAAACTCGCAGTCGAATTTTTCCCAACGGACGCACCCAATCATCTCCGTTTGACCCAAAACTCATGTTTGGTGGGTTTTTGGCACTTTCATTTCCGACGGAACGGTGCCGCAAAACTCGCTCGGGATGGCCGTTTTTCCCACTGATTTACGAAAAATCTTGGAGTTGAATTTTTTGCAATGGACGCACCCAATCATCTCCGTATGACCCAAAACTCATGTTTGGTTGGTTTTTGGCACTTTCATTTCCGAAGGAACGGTGCCACAAAACTCGCTCGGGATGGCCTTTTTTCCCACTGATTCACCAAAAAACTCGCAGTTGAATTTTTCGCAACGGACGCACCCAATCATCTCCGTTTGACCCAAAACTCATGTTTGGTTGGTTTTTGACACTTTCATTTCCGATGGAACGGTGCCGCAAAACTCGCTCGGGATGGCCGTTTTACCCACTGATTCACGAAAAAAACTCGCAGTTGAATTTTTCACACCGGACCCACCCAATCATCTCTGTTTGACCCAAAACTCATGTTTAGTTGGTTTTTGGCACTTTCATTTCCGACGGAACGGTGCCGCAAAACTCACTCGGGATGACCGTTTTTGCCACTGATTCCCAAAAAACTCCTAGTTGAATTTTTCGCAATGGACGCACCCAATCATCTCCGTTTGACCCAAAACTCATGTTTGGTTGGTTTTTGGCACTTTCATTTCTGACGGAACGGTGCCTCAAAACTCGCTCGGGATGGCCGTTTTTCTCACTGATTCCCTAAAAAACCTCGTAGTTGAATTTTTCGCAACGGACGCAACCAATCATCTCTGTTTGACCCAAAACTCATGTCTTGTGTATTTTTGGCACTTTCATTTCCGACGGAACGGTGCCGCAAAACTCGCTCGGGATGGCCGTTTTTCCCACTGATTCACGAAAAATCTTGGAGTTGAATTTTTCGCAATGGACGCACCCAATCATCTCCGTTTGACCCAAAACTCATGTTTGGTTGGTTTTTGGCACTTTCATTTCTGACGGAACGGTGCCGCAAAACTCGCTCGGGATGGCCGTTTTTCCCACTGATTCACCAAACAAAAACTCGCAGTTGAATTTTTCGCAACAGACCCACCCAATCATCTCGGTTTGACCCAAAACTCATGTTTGGTTGGTTTTTGAAACTTTCATTTCCGACGGAACGGTGCCGCAAAACTCGCTCGGGATGGCCGTTTTTCCCACTGATTCACCAAAAAAACTCGCAGTTGAATTTTTCGCAACGGACGCACCCAATCATCTCCGTTTGACCCAAAACTCTTGTTTGGTGTATTTTTGGCACTTTCATTTCCGACGGAACGGTTCCGCAAAACTCGCTCGGGATGGCCATTTTTCCCACTGATTCACGAAAAATCTTGGAGTTGAATTTTTGGCAATGGACGCACCCAATCATCTCCGTTTGACCCAAAACTCATGTTTGGTTGGTTTTTGACACTTTCATTTCCGACGGAACGGTGCCGCAAAACTCGCTCAGGATGACCGTTTTTCCCACTCATTCACAAAAAAAACTCGCACTTGATTTTTTCGGAATGGACGCACCCAATCATCTCCGTTTGATCCAAAACACATGTTTGGTTGGTTTTTGGCACTTCCATTTCCGATGGAACGGTGCCACAAAATTAGCTCGGGATTGCCGTTTATCGCACTGATTCACCAAAAACCTCGCAGTTGATTTTTTCGCAACGGACGCAACCAATCTTCTCCGTTTGACCCAAAACTCATGTTTGGTGTATTTTTGACACTTTCATTTCCGACGGAACAGTGCCACAAAACTCGCTCAGGATGGCCGTTTTTCCCGCTGATTCACGAAAAAACTCGCAGTTGAATTTTTTGCAACGGACGCACCCAATCACCTCCGTTTGACCTAAAACTCAAGTTTGGTTGGTTTTTGGCACTTTCATTTCCGACGGAACGGTGCCGCAAAACTCGCTCGGCATGGCCGTTTTTCCCATGGATTCATGAAAAAACTCGCAGTTGAATTTTTCGCAACGGACGCACCCAATCATCTCCGTTTGACCCAAAACTCATGTTTGGTTGGTTTTTGACACTTTCATTTCCGATGGAACGGTGCCGCAAAACTCGCTCGGGATGGCCGTTTTTCCCACTGATTCATGAAAAAAACTCGCACTTGAATTTTTTGCAATGGACGCACCCAATCATCTCTGTTTGACCCAGAACTCATGTTTGGTTGGTTTTTGACACTTTCATTTTCGACGGAACGGTGCCGCAAAACTCCCTCGGGATGGTGGTTTTTCCCACTGATTCACCAAAAAACTCGCAGTTGAATTTTACGCAACGGTCGCACCCAATCATCTCCGTTTGACCCAAAACTCATGTTTGGTTGGTTTTTGGCACTATCATTTCCGATGGAACGGTGCCGCAAAACTCGCTCAGGATGGCCGTTTTTCCCACTAATTCACCAAAAAACTCGCAGTTGAATTTTTCACAACGGACACACCCAATCATCTCTCTTTGACCCAAAACTCATGTTTTTTGGTTTTAAGCACTTTCATTTCCGACGGAACGGTGCCGCAAAACTCGCTCGGGATGGCCGTTTTTTTCCACTGATTTACCAAAAAACTCGCAGTCGAATTTTTCCCAACGGACGCACCCAATCATCTCCGTTTGACCCAAAACTCATGTTTGGTGGGTTTTAGGCACTTTCATTTCCGACGGAACGGTGCCGCAAAACTCGCTCGGGATGGCCGTTTTTCCCACTGATTTACGAAAAATCTTGGAGTTGAATTTTTTGCAATGGACGCACCCAATCATCTCCGTATGACCCAAAACTCATGTTTGGTTGGTTTTTGGCACTTTCATTTCCGAAGGAACGGTGCCACAAAACTCGCTCGGGATGGCCTTTTTTCCCACTGATTCACCAAAAAACTCGCAGTTGAATTTTTCGCAACGGACGCACCCAATCATCTCCGTTTGACCCAAAACTCATGTTTGGTTGGTTTTTGACACTTTCATTTCCGATGGAACGGTGCCGCAAAACTCCCTCGGGATGGCCGTTTTACCCACTGATTCACGAAAAAAACTCGCAGTTGAATTTTTCACAACGGACCCACCCAATCATCTCTGTTTGACCCAAAACTCATGTTTAGTTGGTTTTTGGCACTTTCATTTCCGACGGAACGGTGCCGCAAAACTCACTCGGGATGACCGTTTTTGCCACTGATTCCCAAAAAACTCCTAGTTGAATTTTTCGCAATGGACGCACCCAATCATCTCCGTTTGACCCAAAACTCATGTTTGGTTGGTTTTTGGCACTTTCATTTCTGACGGAACGGTGCCTCAAAACTCGCTCGGGATGGCCGTTTTTCTCACTGATTCCCTAAAAAAACTCGTAGTTGAATTTTTCGCAACGGACGCAACCAATCATCTCTGTTTGACCCAAAACTCATGTCTTGTGTATTTTTGGCACTTTCATTTCCGACGGAACGGTGCCGCAAAACTCGCTCGGGATGGCCGTTTTTCCCACTGATTCACGAAAAATCTTGGAGTTGAATTTTTCGCAATGGACGCACCCAATCATCTCCGTTTGACCCAAAACTCATGTTTGGTTGGTTTTTGGCACTTTCATTTCTGACGGAACGGTGCCGCAAAACTCGCTCGGGATGGCCGTTTTTCCCACTGATTCACCAAACAAAAACTCGCAGTTGAATTTATCGCAACGGACCCACCCAATCATCTCGGTTTGACCCAAAACTCATGTTTGGTTGGTTTTTGAAACTTTCATTTCCGACGGAACGGTGCCGCAAAACTCGCTCGGGATGGCCGTTTTTCCCACTGATTCACCAAAAAACTCGCAGTTGAATTTTTCGCAACGGACGCACCCAATCATCTCCGTTTGACCCAAAACTCTTGTTTGGTGTATTTTTGGCACTTTCATTTCCGACGGAACGGTTCCGCAAAACTCGCTCGGGATGGCCGTTTTTCCCACTGATTCACGAAAAATCTTGGAGTTGAATTTTTGGCAATGGACGCACCCAATCATCTCCGTTTGACCCAAAACTCATGTTTGGTTGGTTTTTGACACTTTCATTTCCGACGGAACGGTGCCGCAAAACTCGCTCAGGATGACCGTTTTTCCCACTCATTCACAAAAAAAACTCGCACTTGATTTTTTCGGAATGGACGCACCCAATCATCTCCATTTGATCCAAAACACATGTTTGGTTGGTTTTTGGCACTTCCATTTCCGATGGAACGGTGCCACAAAATTAGCTCGGGATTGCCGTTTATCGCACTGATTCACCAAAAACCTCGCAGTTGATTTTTTCGCAATGGACGCAACCAATCTTCTCCGTTTGACCCAAAACTCATGTTTGGTGTATTTTTGACACTTTCATTTCCGACGGAACAGTGCCACAAAACTCGCTCAGGATGGCCGTTTTTCCCACTGATTCACGAAAAAACTCGCAGTTGATTTTTTTGCAACGGACGCACCCAATCACCTCCGTTTGACCTAAAACTCAAGTTTGGTTGGTTTTTGGCACTTTCATTTCCGACGGAACGGTGCCGCAAAACTCGCTCGGCATGGCCGTTTTTCCCATGGATTCATGAAAAAAACTCGCAGTTGAATTTTTCGCAACGGACGCACCCAATCATCTCCGTTTGACTCAAAACTCATGTTTGGTTGGTTTTTGACACTTTCATTTCCGATGGAACGGTGCCGCAAAACTCGCTCGGGATGGCCGTTTTTCCCACTGATTCACGAAAAAAACTCGCACTTGAATTTTTTGCAATGGACGCACCCAATCATCTCTGTTTGACCCAGAACTCATGTTTGGTTGGTTTTTGACACTTTCATTTTCGACGGAACGGTGCCGCAAAACTCGCTCGGGATGGCGGTTTTTCCCACTGATTCACCAAAAAACTCGCAGTTGAATTTTACGCAACGGTCGCACCCAATCATCTCCGTTTGACCCAAAACTCATGTTTGGATGGTTTTTGGCACTATCATTTCCGATGGAACGGTGCCGCAAAACTCGCTCAGGATGGCCGTTTTTCCCACTGATTCACCAAAAAACTCGCAGTTGAATTTTTCACAACGGACGCACCCAATCATCTCTCTTTGACCCAAAACTCATGTTTTTTGGTTTTAAGCACTTTCATTTCCGACGGAACGGTGCCGCAAAACTCGCTCGGGATGGCCGTTTTTTTCCACTGATTTACCAAAAAACTCGCAGTCGAATTTTTCCCAACGGACGCACCCAATCATCTCCGTTTGACCCAAAACTCATGTTTGGTGGGTTTTTGGCACTTTCATTTCCGACGGAACGGTGCCGCAAAACTCGCTCGGGATGGCCGTTTTTCCCACTGATTCACGAAAAATCATGGAGTTGAATTTTTTGCAATGGACGCACCCAATCATCTCCGTATGACCCAAAACTCATGTTTGGTTGGTTTTTGGCACTTTCATTTCCGAAGGAACGGTGCCGCAAAACTCGCTCGGGATGGCCTTTTTTCCCACTGATTCACCAAAAAACTCGCAGTTGAATTTTTCGCAACGGACGCACCCAATCATCTCCGTTTGACCCAAAACTCATGTTTGGTTGGTTTTTGACACTTTCATTTCCGATGGAACGGTGCCGCAAAACTCGCTCGGGATGGCCGTTTTACCCACTGATTCACGAAAAAAACTCGCAGTTGAATTTTTCACAACGGACCCACCCAATCATCTCTGTTTGACCCAAAACTCATGTTTGGTTGGTTTTTGGCACTTTCATTTCCGACGGAACGGTGCTGCAAAACTCGCTCGGGATGGCCGTTTTTCCCACTCATTCACCAAAAAACTCGCAGTTGAATTTTTCGCAACGGACGCACCCAATCATCTCAATTTGACCCAAAACTCATGCTTGGATGGTTTTTGGCACTTTCATTTCTGACGGAACGGTGCCGCAAAAGTCGCTCGGGATGGCCGTTTTTCCCACTGATTCACCAAAAAAAACTCGCAGTTGAATTTTTCGCAACGGACCCACCCAATCATCTCTGTTTGACCCAAAACTCATGTTTGGTTGGTTTTTGGCACTTTCGTTTCCGACGGAACGGTGCCGCAAAACTCGCTCGGGATGGCCGTTTTTCCCACTGATTCCCTAAAAAAACTTGCAGTTGAATTTTTCGCAACGGACCCACCCAATCATCTCTGTTTGACCCAAAACTCATGTTTGGTTGGTTTTTGGCACTTTCGTTTCCGACGGAACGGTGCTGCAAAACTCGCTCAGGATGGCCGTTTTCCCACTAATTCCCTAAAAAAACTCGCAGTTGAATTTTTCGCAACGGACACACCCAATCATCTCCGTTTGACCCAAAACTCATGTTTGGTTGGTTTTTGGAACTTTCATTTCTGACGGAACGGTGCCGCAAAACTCGCTCGGGATGGCCGTTTTTACAACTGATTCACCAAAAAAACTCGCAGTTGAATTTTTCGCAACAGACCCACCCAATCATCTCTGTTTGACCCAAAACTCATGTTTGGTTGGTTTTTGGAACTTTCATTTCCGACGGAACGGTGCCGCAAAACTCACTCGGGATGACCGTTTTTCCCACTGATTCCCAAAAAAACTCCTAGTTGAATTTTTCGCAATGGACGCACCCAATCATCTCTGTTTGACCCAAAACTCATGTTTGGTGTAATTTTGGCACTTTCATTTCCGATGGAACGGTGCCGCAAAACTCGCTCGGGTTGGCCGTTTTTCCCACTGATTCACGAAATATCTTGGAGTTGAATTTTTCGCAATGGACGCACCCAATCATCTCCGTTTGACCCAAAACTCATGTTTGGTTGGTTTTTGACACTTTCATATCCGACGGAACGGTGCCGCAAAACTCGCTCGGGATGGCCGTTTTTCCCACTAATTCTCCAAAAAACTCGTAGTTGATCTTTTCGCAACGGACGCACCCAATCATCTCCGTTTGACCCAAAACTCATGTTTGGTTCGTTTTTGGCACTTTCATTTCCGACGGAACGGTGCCACAAAACTCGCTTGGGATGTCCGTTTTTCCCATTGATTCACGAAAAATCTTGGAGTTGAATTTTTCGCAATGGACGCACCCAATCATCTCCGTTTGACCCAAAACTCATGTTTGGTTGGTTTTTGACACTTTCATTTCCGACGGAACGGTGCCGCAAAACTCGCTCGGTATGGTCGTTTTTCCCACTGATTCACGAAAAAACTCGCAGTTGATTTTTTCGCAACGGACCCACCCAATCATCTCCGTTTGACCCAAAACTCATGTTTGGTTGGTTTTTGGCACTTTCATTTCCGACGGAACGGTGCTGCAAAACTCGCTCGGGATGGCCGTTTTTCCCACTGATTCCCTAAAAAAACTCGCAGTTGAATTTTTCGCAACGGACGCACCCAATCATCTCCGTTTGACCCAAAACTCATGTTTGGTTGGTTTTTGAAACATTCATTTCCGATGGAACGGTGCCGCAAAACTCGCTCAGGATCGCCGTTTTCCCACTGATTCACGAAAAAAACTCGCACTTGAATTTTTTGCAATGGACGCACCCAATCATCTCCGTTTGACCCAAAACTCATGTTTGGTGGGTTTTTGGCACTTTCATTACTGACGGAACGGTGCCTCAAAACTCGCTCGGGATGGCCGTTTTTCTCACTGATTCCCTAAAGAAACTCGTAGTTGAATTTTTCGCAACGGACGCACCCAATCATCTCTGTTTGACCCAAAACTCATGTTTGGTGTATTTTTGACACTTTCATTTCCGACGGAACGGTGCCGCAAAACTCGCTCGGGATGGCCGTTTTTCCCACTGATTCACGAAAAATCTTGGAGTTGAATTTTTCGCAATGGACGCACCCAATCATATCCGTTTGACCCAAAACTCATGTTTGGTTGGTTTTTGGCACTTTCATTTCCGATGTAATGGTGCCGCAAAACTCGCTCGGGATGACCGTTTTTCCCACTGATTCCCAAAAAAACTCCTAGTTGAATTTTTCGCAACGGACGCACCCAATCATCTCCGTTTGACCCAAAACTCATGTTTGGTCTATTTTTGGCACTTTCATTTCCGACGGAACGGTTCCGCAAAACTCGCTTGGGATGGCCGTTTTTTCCACTGATTCACAAAAAATCTTGGAGTTGAATTTTTGGCAATGGACGCACCCAATCATCTCCGTTTCAACCAAAACTCATGTTTGGTTGGTTTTTGACACTTTCATTTCCGACGGAACGGTGCCGCAAAACTCGCTCGGGATGGCCGTTTTTCCCACTGATTAACCAAAAAACTCGCAGTTGATCTTTTCGCAACGGACGCACCCAATCATCTCCGTTTGACTCAAAACTCTTGTTTGGTTGGATTTTGGCACTTTCATTTCTGACGGAACGGTGCCGCAAAACTCGCTCGGGATGGCCGTTTTTCCCACTGATACACCAAAAAAACTCGTAGTTGAATTTTTCACAACGGACGCACCCAATCATTTCTGTTTGACCCAAAACTCATGTTTGGTTGGTTTTTGGCACTTTCATTTTCGACGCAACGGTGCCGCAAAACTCGCTCGGGATGGCCGTTTTTCCCACTGATTCACCAAAAAAACTCACAGTTGAATTTTACGCAACGGACCCACCCAATCATCTCTGTTTGACCCAAAACTCATGTTTGGTTGGTTTTTGACACTTTCATTTCCGACGGAATGGTGCCGCAAAACTCGCTCGGGATGGTCGTTTTTCCCACTGATTCACAAAAACTCGCAGTTGAATTTTTCGCAACGGACGCACCCAATCATCTCCATTTGACCCAAAACTCATGTTTGGTTGGTTTTTCGTACTTTCATTTCTGACGGAACGGTGCCGCAAAACTCGCTCGGGATGGCCGTTTTTCCCACTGATTCACCAAAAAAACTCGCAGTTGAATTTTTCGCAACGAACGCACCCAATCATCTCCGTTTGACCCAAAACTCATGTTTGGTTGGTCTTTGACACTTTCATTTCTGACGGAATGGTGCCGCAAAACTCGCTCGGGATGGCCGTTTTTCCCACTGATTCACCAAAAAAACTCGCAGTTGAATTTTTCGCAACGGACCCACCCAATCATCTCTGTTTGACCCAAAACTCATGTTTGGTTGGTTTTTGGCACTTTCATTTCCGACGGAACGGTGCCGCAAAACTCGCTCGGGATGACCGTTTTTGCCACTGATTCCCAAAAAAACTCCTAGTTGAATTTTTCGCAATGGACGCACCCAATCATCTCCGTTTGACCCAAAACTCATGTTTGGATGGTTTTTGGCACTTTCATTTCTGACGGAACGGTGCCTCAAAACTCGCTCGGGATGGCCGTTTTTCTCACTGATTCCCTAAAAAAACTCGTAGTTGAATTTTTCGCAACGGACGCAACCAATCATCTCTGTTTGACCCAAAACTCATGTCTTGTGTATTCTTGGCACTTTCATTTCCGACGGAACGGTGCCGCAAAACTCGCTCGGGATGGCCGTTTTTCCCACTGATTCACGAAAAATCTTGGAGTTGAATTTTTCGCAATGGACGCACCCAATCATCTCCGTTTGACCCAAAACTCATGTTTGGTTGGTTTTTGGCACTTTCATTTCTGACGGAACGGTGCCGCAAAACTCGCTCGGGATGGCCGTTTTTCCCACTGATTCACCAAACAAAAACTCGCAGTTGAATTTTTCGCAACGGACCCACCCAATCATCTCTGTTTGACCCAAAACTCATGTTTGGTTGGTTTTTGGCACTTTCATTTCCGACGGAACGGTGCTGCAAAACTCGCTCGGGATGGCCGTTTTTCCCACTGATTCCACAAAAAACTCGCAGTTGAATTTTTCGCAACGGACGCACCCAATCATCTCCGTTTGACCCAAAACTCTGTTTGGTTGGTTTTTGGCACTTTCATTTCTGACGGAACGGTGCCTCAAAACTCGCTCGGGATGACCATTTTTCTCACTGATTCCCTAAAAAAACTCGTAGTTGAATTTTTCGCAACGTACGCACCCAATCTTCTCTGTTTGACCCAAAACTCATGTTTGGTGTATTTTTGGCACTTTCATTTCAGACGGAACGGTGCCGCAAAACTCGCTCGGGATGACCGTTTTTCCCACTGATTCACGAAACAAAAACTCACAATTGATTTTTTCGCAATAGACGCACCCAATCATCTCCATTTGACCCAAAACTCATGTTTGGTTGGTTTTTGACACTTTCATTTCCGACGGAACGGTGCCGCAAAACTCGCTCGGGATGGCCGTTTTTCCCACTGATTCACCAAAAAACTCGCAGTTGATTTTTTCGCAACGGACGCACCTACCATCCAAGGATGCTGCGCCTTAGCAATCGATACACCAATTCCAGCGGTTGCTCGCGATCTTGTGGATGCACGACCAACCAAACCACTAGGGTTATTCCTGCAAGCAATCGAAGAACAAGCAAGAACAAGTAGAACAAGCACTCTATTGCAAAATAAGAGATGAAGGTTCAAATCTGATACACATGAAGGTGGGGTTCCGAAATCAAGTAGAACGGATGGTCTAGTCGACACAAACGTCTACCAGGAAGTAGCAATAGCTAAACTTACATCTAAACAAAACCCCATCTGTTTGTGGCGGCTATGGGGAGGTATTAGAGGAGGAGAGGACGACCAGGAGGGTGTTGGGGTCGTCCTCCAACCCTAGGACGTGTCCTTAATGGACCCAACTTGATACATGGGCCAATAGCCCAAGATATGGTGACGCAGCACCCTGGACAGCAAGATCTCTCGGTAATATTTGGATAATTGTCGCCGCTGTGTAGAAGATACGGACATGGGGCTGGATCCAAATGAAAGTAGACTTGTTAAGCTTTCCATCAAGTCCTGAACCATCCAAATCCGAGTCCGTATGAAGTCGTGGTGACCGTAAAAAGTTGGGACTTTTCTGCAGTCCGAATTCAACTTCCAAAACGTGTTGGACTTGGACTCTTTCCTTTCTTTTGCCAAAACTGACGTGGTGACTTTGTGGAGAACATTAAGAACACTTGGACTTGGTCCCCAATCAACTTCATTGATCTTCCAAACTTTCCTTATGCAATCAAACCTTCCCTTCATCCATGCAAGTAATTCTGAAAAAGACAATATACACATTTTATGGTGCAGCACCAATTCATCAAATGTATCAATAATAAGTCTCATATAGAATGGTTGCACCTTTGGTTTAGAAGTGGATAAGATGGTCATATTTGAACCGGTGATGCCCTCATCATTCTCCCCTTCTTGTCTGCAAGTCGTCCTCGACTTGCTCCAATGGCATACAAATGTGCTTACTTTGATATCGGAATACCGAAGGACGACCATATTGCATGGCCACAACAAACAATACTCCCCTTCTTTAGGATGGCCCTGTTGCATATAAGAAAAACTAGGGATACTTTGTTGGACATTATTAGTGTTAGTGCATCCCTTGATTTGATCATGGTATTGTAGCTCCAAAGTAGATTTCATATTAGAGCAAATATAAACTTTATGCACCAAATAATTTCCTTTGCTATCATATTTGCCAATTGCATAAAGTGAACATTGAATAAAGCTTGGCAAAACAGATTTCATAGATATATCATTCTCCAAACTATTCAGGTCACAAAGAAAATCAAATTCGATATAACCTAAGCAATTTAAAGATGATATGATATTCAGCTCCTCTTTCTCACTAGCAATGCGACAAACTCTCCTTACTTTAGCATGCATGTCGTTAAGAATAGAATTATCATGTCCAAGCACTAGTCGTGTTGTAGATATAAGTGAAGCATGGTCATACTCACATGGAGTGATTGCAGCATCATATGTGTTGCTTTTCTCGCTCTCCTCTGACATGGTGGGTGTTGCACAAAAAGTCTTTTCCAACTTTTGTAGTGGGTGTAGCTGCTCAAATGGCTCAATGCATTCAATAGTATTGCTCTCATCCTCCTGCAAAATGTTATGGACAGCAAGGGGAAAAAGAGGGTGCTCTATCTCTAGTCGTGGTGATGAAGTTAGAGAAGAAATATCACACAACTCTTCTTTGTCACAAGGTACAACAAGCAAATCATGTTGTGACAAAGGCATATCATCAACAAGTTCCACTATATTTTGCTCCCTTTCAACATTTAATGTAGATAATTGCTGGCTATAATGTGTCATACCATTCTTGCAAGTATTCAAAGATGAAAGAATCTGATTTTCAACTTTACAAGCAAGACAAAACAAGCAAGATATATGATTATATGTTTCACTGATGAGCAAAGTTTGAATTTCGGAATTGAGCCCTTTCATGAACCTACTCATAATATCTTCCATGCATTCATCCAGGCCACCAAACAGGATACAAATTTTAAAATCATGATAGTATTGTCTCACGGTCCTACTACCCTGTTTTAATTCCTCTAGTTTGGTAAGCAAGTAATCAGCATAATATGCAGGAACATATACACCTCTAAAATGCATTTTGAAGTCTTTCCATGTTTGCGGAACAATGTCATGCCTACAAAGATATTTCCATTCATACAAAGCATCCTTAGTTAAAGCATTAGAGGCAGCAAAAACCATTTGTTTCTCTGACAAATCATACTCAACAAATTCCTTATCTACAGCTAGCTCCCATTCAATATATGCATGAGGATCGTAGTTTCCTTCAAAGTAAGGTATTGCAGATTTTATTGTATCAAGTAAAACATTGCAAACCTCATGAGTGCCAAGCTTGTTACCATCCATTTGTTGAGCAAATTGCGAATACACAACCTGAGTAAGGCCATGCTTATTTTCCATGTGAATCCCTGCCATGATTAGAAGAAAACCAAAAACATCCACAATAATATCTATGCTCCAATCAACTACTAGGATGTGGTTGTTGTAAATATAATTCTCTCACTCTCAACCTGTTCAAACGAGCTCTTACCAATTCTTACCAAGCCAAACAAGAGGTGGCAGCAACCAACAAGTTGGAAACCCTGGAAAAAGTGTATCGGTGCCACAGCAACAATTCCTTTCAAGTTGTAGTTGGATATGTGGAGCTGTAGGAAGGCTGAAATTAATGTGCAAGGAAGTACTAGCACCACATTAGTCACAAAGCAAGTTGAGAAATCGTTCAACGGTGGTACCGTGCTGGTCCTAGGCTAGACCGTGCTAGAGACGCGAGCCTAGACACAAACAAAGTCACGGTACAATAGGAAACAAAAAAGAACAAGAACAGCAAGTTATCACTCCCTTTTTCTCTTCCTCCTCACTTTTTTTTGCCTCTTTCTCTTTCTTTTTTCTTTTCTTTTCTTTCTGATTTTTCTTCTTCTTTTCTTTTACTTTGCACAACTAGAACAAATCTGAATTTTGACAAATCAGATTTTAAAAGAAACGACTTACAATCTATTTCTCTTTCTTTTCAGGTGGTAACAAGAATAGAGCTAGCAACTCAGATTTTTAAATGTGCCCAAAACAGATTTGCTAGTGTTAAAAAAAAGCAGGGATAGATATGTGCAGCAAAGATGGTGATTACAACGGAGATGTATATGCTGTAGTGGATATTAATATGGTGGTGGTGATGGCAGCGGAGATGGGTATGATTGACAATGACCGAAACGTGACGAGAACTCGAAACTCTAAAAGTCTAACCCTAAGACCAGCAACTTGACTCAACCGATGTAAACCAAACTCAATAAGCCCTAACTAAGAAGTACCAGCAAAGGCTCAAAAAGATTTATAGGATTATGGAAAAACTAATCTACTATTTTTTGGCTTTTTTGGACTATAGGAAAAATAAAACAGCGAAGGATTGGAAATCTCTCACCGATAAACCTTGCTCTGAATACCAACTGATACGAACCCGCTAGGGTTTTTGCCCGATCTTTCGATGAGAAGCGGGGGATAACTTTGATTTGGACTGAAATGACGTTCACGACCCGACTACAACCATCCAAGGATGCTGCGCCTTAGCAATCGATACACCAATTCCAGCGGTTGCTCGCGATCTTGTGGATGCACGACCAACCAAACCACTAGGGTTATTCCTGCAAGCAATCGAAGAACAAGCAAGAACAAGTAGAACAAGCACTCTATTGCAAAATAAGAGATGAAGGTTCAAATCTGATACACATGAAGGTGGGGTTCCGAAATCAAGTAGAACGGATGGTCTAGTCGACACAAACGTCTACCAGGAAGTAGCAATAGCTAAACTTACATCTAAACAAAACCCCATCTGTTTGTGGCGGCTATGGGGAGGTATTAGAGGAGGAGAGGACGACCAGGAGGGTGTTGGGGTCGTCCTCCAACCCTAGGACGTGTCCTTAATGGACCCAACTTGATACATGGGCCAATAGCCCAAGATATGGTGACGCAGCACCCTGGACAGCAAGATCTCTCGGTAATATTTGGATAATTGTCGCCGCTGTGTAGAAGATACGGACATGGGGCTAGATCCAAATGAAAGTAGACTTGTTAAGCTTTCCATCAAGTCCTGAACCATCCAAATCCGAGTCCGTATGAAGTCGTGGTGACCGTAACAAGTTGGGGTTCCGAAATGTATCAATAATAAGTCTCATATAGAATGGTTGCACCTTTGGTTTAGAAGTGGATAAGATGGTCATATTTGAACCGGTGATGCCCTCATCAATCAGTGCGATAAACAGCCATCCCGAGCGAGTTTTGCGGCAGCGTTCCATCAGAAATGAAAGTGCCAAAAACCAACCAAACATGAGTTTTGGGTCAAACGGAGATGATTGGGTGCGTCCATTGCGAAAAAATCAACTAGGAGTTTTTTCGTGAATCAGTGGGAAAAACAACCATCCCGAGCGAGTTTTGCGGCACTGTTCCGTCTAAAATGAAAGTGCCAAAAACCCACCAAACATGAGTTTTGCGTCAAATGGAGATGATTGGGTGCGTCCGTTGCGAAAAATTCAACTACGAGTTTTTTTAGGCAATCAGTGGGAAAAACGGCCATCCTGAGCGAGTTTTGTGGCACCGTTTCGTCGGAAATGAAAGTGCCAAAAATACACCAAACATTAGTTTTGGGTCAAACGGAGATGATTGGGTGCGTCCATTGCAAAAAAGTCAACTGCGAGTTTTTTGATGAATCAGTGCGATAAACGGCCATCCCGAGCGAGTTTTGCGGCACCGTTCCGTCGAAAATGAAATCGCCAAACACCAACCAAACATGAGTTTTCGGTCAAACGAAGATGATTGGGTGCGTCCATTGCGAAAAATTCAACTCCGAGTTTTTTGGTGAATTAGTGCGATAAACGGCCATCCCGAGCGAGTTTTGCGGCACCGTTCCATCGGAAATGAAAGTGCCAAAAACCAACCAAACATGAGTTTTGGGTCAAACGGAGATGATTGGGTGCGTCCGTTGCGAAAAAAATCAACTACGAGTTTTTTGGTGAATCAGTGCGATAAACGGCCATCCCGAGCGAGTTTTGCGGCAGCGTTCCATCAGAAATGAAAGTGCCAAAAACCAACCATACATGAGTTTTGGGTCAAACGGAGATGATTGGGTGCGTCCATTGCGAAAAATTCAACTGCGAGTTTTTTGGTGAATCAGTGCGATAAACGGCCATCCCGAGCGAGTTTTGGGGCACCGTTCTGTCGTAAATGAAAGTGCCCAAAACCAACCAAACATGAGTTTTGGGTCAAACAGAGATGATTGGGTGTGTCCATTGCGAAAAATTCAACTACGAGTTTTTTGGTGAATCAGTGGGAAAAATGGCCATCCCGAGCGAGTTTTGCGGCACCGTTCCGTCGAAAATGAAAGTGTCGAAAACCAACCAAACATGAGTTTTGGGTCAAACGTAGATGATTGGGTGTCTGTTGCGAAAAATTTAACTGCGAGTTTTTTGGTGAATCACTGGGAAAAACGGCCATCCCGAGCGAGTTTTGGGGCACCGTTCCATCGGAAATGAAAGTGCCAAAAACCAACCAAACATGAGTTTTGGGTCAAACGGAGACGATTGGGTGCGTCCGTTGCAAAAAAAATCAACTGTGAGTTTTTTGGTGAATCAGTGCGATAAACGGCCATCCCGAGCGAGTTTTGCTGCACCGTTCCATCAGAAATGAAAGTGCCAAAAACCAACCAAACATGAGTTTTGGGTCAAACGGAGATGATTGGGTGCGTCCATTGCAAAAAATTCAACTAGGAGTTTTTTCGTGAATCAGTGGGAAAAATGGCCATCCCAAGCGAGTTTTGCGGCACCGTTCTGTCAGAAATGAAAGTGCCAAAACCCCACCAAACATGAGTTTTGGGTCAAACGAAGATGATTTGGTGCGTCCATTGCGAAAAACTCAAATAGGAGTTTTTTCGTGAATCAGTGGGAAAAACAACCATCCCGAGCGAGTTTTGTGGCACCGATCCGTCTCAAATGAAAGTGCCAAAAACCCACCAAACATGAGTTTTGCGTCAAACAGAGATGATTGGGTGCGTCCGTTGCGAAAAATTCAACTACGAGTTTTTTTAGGCAATCAATGGGAAAAACGGCCATCCTGAGCGAGTTTTGTGGCACCGTTCCGTCGGAAATGAAAGTGCCAAAAATAAACCAAACATGAGTTTTGGGTCAAACGGAGATGATTGGGTGCGTCCATTGCAAAAAAATCAACTGCGAGTTTTTTGGTGAATCAGTGCGATAAACGGCCATCCCGAGCGAGTTTTGCGGCACCGTTCCGCCGGAATTGAAAGTGCCAAAAACCAACCAAACATGAGTTTTCGGTCAAACGAAGATGATTGGGTGCGTCCATTGCGAAAAATTCAACTGCGAGTTTTTTGGTGAATCAGTGGGAAAAATGGCCATCCCGAGCGAGTTTTGCGGCACCGTTCCGTCAAAAATGAAAGTGTCGAAAACCAACCAAACATGAGTTTTGGGTCAAACATAGATGATTGGGTGTGTCTGTTGCGAAAAATCTAACTGTGAGTTTTTTGGTGAATCAGTGGGAAAAACGGCCATCCCGAACGTGTTTTGGGGCACCGTTCCATCGGAAATGAAAGTGCCAAAAACCAACCAAACATGAGTTTTGGGTCAAACGGAGATGATTGGGTGCGTCCGTTGCGAAAAAAATCAACTGTGAGTTTTTTGGTGAATCAGTGCGATAAACAGCCATCCCGAGCGAGTTTTGCGGCAGCGTTCCATCAGAAATGAAAGTGCCAAAAACCAACCAAACATGAGTTTTGGGTCAAACGGAGATGATTGGGTGCGTCCATTGCGAAAAATTCAACTAGGAGTTTTTTCGTGAATCAGTGGGAAAAACGGCCATCCCAAGCGAGTTTTGCGGCCCCGTTCTATCAGAAATGAAATTTCCAAAACCCCACCAAACATGATTTTTGGGTCAAACGGAGATGATTGGGTGCGTCCATTGCGAAAAAATCAACTAGGAGTTTTTTCGTGAATCAGTGGGAAAAACAACCATCCCGAGCGAGTTTTGCGGCACCGTTCCGTCTGAAATGAAAGTGCCAAAAACCCACCAAACATGAGTTTTTGGTCAAACGTAGATGATTGGGTGTGTCTGTTGCGAAAAATTTAACTGCGAGTTTTTTGGTGAATCAGTGGGAAAAACGGCCATCCCGAGCAAGTTTTGGGGCACCGTTCCATCAGAAATGAAAGTGCCAAAAACCAACCAAACATGAGTTTTGGGTCTAACGGAGATGATTGGGTGCGTCTGTTGCGAAAAAAAATCAACTGTGAGTTTTTTGGTGAATCATTGCGATAAACGGCCATCCCGAGCGAGTTTTGCGGCAGCGTTCCATCAGAAATGAAAGTGCCAAAAACCAACCAAACATGAGTTTTGGGTCAAACGGAGATGATTGGGTGCGTCCATTGCGAAAAATTCAACTAGGAGTTTTTTCGTGAATCAGTGGGAAAAACGGCCATCCCAAGCGAGTTTTGCGGCCCCGTTCTATCAGAAATGAAAGTGCCAAAACCCCACCAAACTTGAGTTTTGGGTCAAACGGAGATGATTGGGTGCGTCCATTGCGAAAAATTCAACTCCATGATTTTTCGTGAATCAGTGGGAAAAACGGCCATCCCAAGCGAGTTTTGCGGCCCCGTTCTATCAGAAATGAAATTTCCAAAACCCCACCAAACATGATTTTTGGGTCAAACGGAGATGATTGGGTGCGTCCATTGCGAAAAAATCAACTAGGAGTTTTTTCGTGAATCAGTGGGAAAAACAACCATCCCGAGCGAGTTTTGCGGCACCGTTCCGTCTGAAATGAAAGTGCCAAAAACCCACCAAACATGAGTTTTGGGTCAAACGTAGATGATTGGGTGTCTCTATTGCGAAAAATTTAACTGCGAGTTTTTTGGTGAATCAGTGGGAAAAACGGCCATCCCGAGCATGTTTTGGGGCACCGTTCCATCAGAAATGAAAGTGCCAAAAACCAACCAAACATGAGTTTTGGGTCTAACGGAGATGATTGGGTGCGTCCGTTGCGAAAAAAATCAACTGTGAGTTTTTTGGTGAATCATTGCGATAAACGGCCATCCCGAGCAAGTTTTGCGGCAGCGTTCCATCAGAAATGAAAGTGCCAAAAACCAACCAAACATGAGTTTTGGGTCAAACGGAGATGATTGGGTGCGTCCATTGCGAAAAATTCAACTGCGAGTTTTTTGGTGAATCAGTGCGATAAACGGCCAACCCGAGCGAGTTTTGGGGCACCGTTCCGTCGGAAATGAAAGTGCCCAAAACCAACCAAACATGAGTTTTGGGTCAAAAAGAGATGATCGGGTGTGTCCATTGCGAAAAATTCAACTACGAGTTTTTTGGTGAATCAGTGGGAAAAATGGCCATCCCGAGCGAGTTTTGCGGCACCGTTCCGTCGAAAATGAAAGTGTCGAAAACCAACCAAACATGAGTTTTGGGTCAAACGTAGATGATTGGGTGTCTGTTGCAAAAAAATTTAACTGCGAGTTTTTTGGTGAATCAGTGGGAAAAACGGCCATCCCGAGCGAGTTTTGGGGCACCGTTCCATCGGAAATGAAAGTGCCAAAAACCAACCAAACATGAGTTTTGCGTCAAACGGAGACGATTGGGTGCGTCCGTTGCGAAAAAAATGAACTGCAAGTTTTTTTAGGGAATCAGTGGGAAAAACGGCCATCCCGAGCGAGTTTTGCAGCACCGTTCCGTCAGAAATGAAAGTGCCCAAAACCAACCAAACATGAGTTTTGGGTCAAACAGAGATGATTGGGTTGGTCCGTTGCGAAAAATTCAACTGCGAGTTTTTTTGGTGAATCAGTGGGAAAAACGGCCATCCCGAGCGAGTTTTGCGGCACCGTTCCGTCAGAAATGAAAGTGCCAAAAACCAACCAAAAATGAGTTTTGGGTCAAACAGAGATGATTGGGTGCGTCCGTTGCGAAAAAATCAATTGCAAGTTTTTTCATGAATCAGTGGGGAAAACGGTCATCCCGAGCGTGTTTTGCGGCACCGTTCCGTCGGAAATGAAAGTGCCAAAAACCCACCAAACATGAGTTTTGGGTCAAACGGAGATGATTGGGTGCGTCCGTTGCGAAAAATTCAACTACGAGTTTTTTTAGGCAATCATTGGGAAAAACGGCCATCCTGAGCGAGTTTTGTGGCACCGTTCCGTCGGAAATGAAAGTGCCAAAAATACACCAAACATGAGTTATGGGTCAAACGGAGATGATTGGGTGCGTCCATTGCAAAAAAATAAACTGCGAGTTTTTTGGTGAATTAGTGCGATAAACGGCCATCCCGAGCGAGTTTTGCGGCACCGTTCCGTCGGAAATGAAAGTGCCAAAAACCAACCATACATGAGTTTTGGGTCAAACAGAGAAGGTTGGGTGGGTCCGTTGCGAAAAATTCAACTGCGAGTTTTTTTGGTGAATCAGTGGGAAAAACGGCCATCGCGAGCGAGTTTTGCGGCCTCGTTCTGTCAGAAATGAAAGTGCCAAAAACCAACCAAACATGAGTTTTGGGTCAAACGGAGATGATTGGGTGCGTCCGTTGCGAAAAATTCAACTGCAAGTTTTTTTAGGGAATCAGTGGGAAAAACGGCCATCCCGAGCGAGTTTTGCAGCACCGTTCCGTCAGAAATGAAAGTGCCCAAAACCAACCAAACATGAGTTTTGGGTCAAACAGAGATGATTGGGTGGGTCCGTTGCGAAAAATTCAACTGCGAGTTTTTTTGGTGAATCAGTGGGAAAAACGGCCATCCCGAGCGAGTTTTGCGGCACCGTTCCGTCAGAAATGAAAGTGCCAAAAACCAACCAAAAATGAGTTTTGGGTCAAACAGAGATGATTGGGTGCGTCCGTTGCGAAAAAATCAATTGCAAGTTTTTTCATGAATCAGTGGGGAAAACGGTCATCCCGAGCGTGTTTTGCGGCACCGTTCCGTCGGAAATGAAAGTGCCAAAAACCCACCAAACATGAGTTTTGGGTCAAACGGAGATGATTGGGTGCGTCCGTTGCAAAAAATTCAACTACGAGTTTTTTTAGGCAATCATTGGGAAAAACGGCCATCCTGAGCGAGTTTTGTGGCACCGTTCCGTCGGAAATGAAAGTGCCAAAAATACACCAAACATGAGTTTTGGGTCAAACGGAGATGATTGGGTGCGTCCATTGCAAAAAAATCAACTGCGAGTTTTTTTGGTGAATCAGTGCGATAAACGGCCATCCCGAGCGAGTTTTGCGGCACCGTTCCGTCGGAAATGAAAGTGCCAAAAACCAACCAAACATGAGTTTTCGGTCAAACGAAGATGTTTGGGTGCGTCCATTGCGAAAAATTCAACTCCAATATTTTTTGGGAATCAGTGGGAAAAACGGCCATCCCGATCGAGTTTTGCGGCACCGTTCCGTCAGAAATGAAAGTGCCAAAAACTAACCATACATGAGTTTTGGGTCAAACGGAGAAGATTGGGTGCGTCCGTTGCGAAAAATTCAACTGTGAGTTTTTTTGGGAATCAGTGGGAAAAACGGTCATCCCGAGCGAGTTTTGCGGCACCGTTCCGTCAGAAATGAAAGTGCCAAAAACCATCAAACATGAGTTTTGGGTCAAACAAAGATGATTGGGTGGGTCCGTTGCGAAAAATTCAACTGCGAGTTTTTTTGGTGAATCAGCGGAAAAAACGGCCATCCCGAGCGAGTATTGCGGCACCGTTCCGTCAGAAATGAAAGTGCCAAAAACTAACCAAACATGAGTTTTGGGTCAAACGGAGATGATTGGGTGCGTCCGTTGCGAAAAATTCAACTTCGAGTTTTTTGCTGAATCAGTGGGAAAAACGGCCATCCCGAGCGAGTTTTGCGGCACCGTTCCGTCGGAAATGAAAGTGTCAAAAATCAACCAAACATGAGTTTTGGGTCAAACAGAGATGATTGGTTGGGTCCGTTGCGAAAAATTCAACTGCGAGTTTTTTCGTTGAATCAGTGGGACAAACGGCCATCCCGAGCGAGTTTTGTGGCACCGTTCCGTCAGAAATGAAAGTGGGAAAAACCAACCAAACTTGAGTTTTGGGTCAAACGGAGATGATTGGGTGCG
Organism: Coix lacryma-jobi var. lacryma-jobi; assembly: GCA_009763385.1. Taxonomy (NCBI): domain Eukaryota; kingdom Viridiplantae; phylum Streptophyta; class Magnoliopsida; order Poales; family Poaceae; genus Coix; species Coix lacryma-jobi. Next base: position 64,346 of record VDCT01000778.1, on the reverse strand, counting down.
TCCATTGCCAAAAATTGAACTCCATGATTTTTCGTGAATCAGTGGGAAAAACGGCCATCCCGAGCGAGTTTTGCGGCACCGTTCCGTCGAAAATGAAAGTGCCAAAAATACACCAAACATAAGTTTTGGGTCAAACGGAGATGATTGGGTGCGTCCGTTGCGAAAAATTCAACTGCGAGTTTTTTTAGGGAATCAGTGAGAAAAACGGCCATCCCGAGCGAGTTTTGAGGCACCGTTCCGTTAGAAATGAAAGTGCCAAAAACCCACCAAACATGAGTTTTGGGTCAAACGGAGATGATTGGGTGCGTCCATTGCGAAAAATTCAACTAGGAGTTTTTTCGGAATCAGTGGAAAAATGGTCATCCCGAGCGAGTTTTGCGGCACCGTTCCGTCGGAAATGAAAGTGCCAAAAACCAACCATACATGAGTTTTGGGTCAAACAGAGAAGGTTGGGAGGGTCCGTTGCGAAAAATTCAACTGCGAGTTTTTTTGGTGAATGAGTGGGAAAAACGGCCATCCCGAGCGAGTTTTGCGGCCTTGTTCCGTCAGAAATGAAAGTGCCAAAAACCAACCAAACATGAGTTTTGGGTCAAACGGAGATGATTGGGTGCGTCCGTTGCGAAAAATTCAACTGCAAGTTTTTTTAGGGAATCAGTGGGAAAACGGCCATCCCGAGCGAGTTTTGCAGCACCGTTCCATCAGAAATGAAAGTGCCCAAAACCAACCAAACATGAGTTTTGGGTCAAACAGAGATGATTGGGTGGGTCCGTTGCGAAAAATTCAACTGCGAGTTTTTTTGGTGAATCAGTGGGAAAAACGGCCATCCCGAGCGAGTTTTGCGGCACCGTTCCGTCAGAAATGAAAGTGCCAAAAACCAACCAAACATGAGTTTTGAGTCAAACGGAGATGATTGGGTGCGTCCGTTGCGAAAAATTCAACTGCGAGTTTTTTGGTGAATCAGTGGGAAAAACGGCCATCCCGAGCGAGTTTTGCGGCACCGTTCCGTCGGAAATGAAAGTGTCAAAAACCCACCAAACATGAGTTTTGGGTCAAAGAGAGATGATTGGGTGCGTCCGTTGCGAAAAATTCAACTGCGAGTTTTTTTATGGAATCAGTGGGAAAAACGGCCATCCCGAGCGAGTTTGGCAGCACCATTCCGTCGGAAATGAAAGTGCCAAAAACCAACCAAACATGACTTTTGGGTCAAACGGAGATGATTGGGTCCGACCGTTGCGACAAATTCAACTAGGAGTTTTTTTGGGAATCAGTGGGAAAAACGGTCATCCCGAGCGAGTTTTGCGGCACCGTTCCATCAGAAATGAAAGTGCCAAAAACCCACCAAACATGAGTTTTGGGTCAAACGGAGATGATTGGGTGCGTCCGTTGCGAAAAAATCAACTAAGAGTTTTTTGGTGAATCAGTGGGAAAAACGGCCATCCCGAGCGAGTTTTGCAGCACCGTTCCGTCGGAAATGAAAGGGCCAAAAACCCACCAAACATGAGTTTTGGGTCAAACGGAGATGATAGGGTGCGTCCGTTGCGAAAAAAAATCAACTGTGAGTTTTTTGGTGAATCAGTGGGAAAAAACGGCCATCCCGAGCGAGTTTTGCGGCACCGTTCCGTCGGAAATGAAAGTGGCAAAAACCAACCAAACATGAGTTTTGGGTCAAACGGAGATGATTGGGTGCGTCCATTGCGAAAAATTCAACTCCAAGATTTTTTGGGAATCAGTGGGAAAAACGGCCATCCCGAGCGAGTTTTGCGGCACCGTTCCGTCGGAAATGAAAGTGCCAAAAACCCACCAAACATGAGTTTTGGGTCAAAGAGAGATGATTGGGTGCGTCCGTTGCGAAAAATTCAACTGCGAGTTTTTTTAGGGAATCAGTGGGAAAAACGGCCATCCCGAGCGAGTTTTGCAGCACCGTTCCGTCGGAAATGAAAATGCCAAAAACCAACCAAACATGAGTTTTGGGTCAAACGGAGATGATTGGGTGGGTCCGTTGCGAAAAAATCAACTGCGAGTTTTTTCGTGAATCAGTGGGAAAAACGGCCATCCCGAGCGAGTTTTGCGGCACCGTTCCGTCGAAAATGAAAGTGCCAAAAATACACCAAACATAAGTTTTGGGTCAAACGGAGATGATTGGGTGCGTCCGTTGCGAAAAATTCAACTGCGAGTTTTTTTAGGGAATCAGTGAGAAAAACGGCCATCCCGAGCGAGATTTGAGGCACCGTTCCGAAAGAAATGAAAGTGCCAAAAACCCACCAAACATGAGTTTTGGGTCAAACGGAGATGATTGGGTGCGTCCGTTGCGAAAAAATCAACTACGAGTTTTTTGATGAATCAGTGGGAAAAACGGCCATCCCGAGCGAGTTTTGCAGCACCGTTCCGTCGGAAATGAAAGTGCCAAAAACCCACCAAACATGAGTTTTGGGTCAAACGGAGATGATTGGGTGCGTCCGTTGCGAAAAAATCAACTGCGAGTTTTTTGGTGAATCAGTCGGAAAAACGGCTATCCCGAGCGAGTTTTGAGGCACCGTTCCGTCGGAAATGAAAGTGTCAAAAACCAACCAAACATGAGTTTTGGGTCAAACGGAGATGATTGGGTGCGTCCATTGCGAAAAATTTAACTCCAAGATTTTTTGGGAATCAGTGGGAAAAACGGCCATCCTGAGCGAGTTTGGGCACCGTTCCGTCGGAAATGAAAGTGCCAAAAACCCACCAAACATGAGTTTTGGGTCAAAGAGAGATTATTGGGTGCGTCCGTTGCGAAAAATTCAACTGCGAGTTTTTTCGTGAATCAGTGGGAAAAACGGCCATCCCGAGCGAGTTTTGCGGCACCGTTCCGTCGGAAATGAAAGTGTCAAAAACCAACCAAACATGAGTTTTGGGTCAAACGGAGATGATTGGGTGCGTCCATTGCGAAAAATTCAACTCCAAGATTTTTTGGGAATCAGTGGGAAAAACGGCCATCCTGAGCGAGTTTTGGGCACCGTTCCGTCGGAAATGAAAGTGCCAAAAACCCACCAAACACGAGTTTTGGGTCAAAAAGAGATGATTGGGTGCGTCCGTTGCGAAAAATTCAACTGCGAGTTTTTTCGTGAATCAGTGGGAAAAACGGCCATCCCGAGCGAGTTTTGCGGCACCGTTCCGTCGAAATTGAAAGTGCCAAAAATACACCAAACATAAGTTTTGGGTAAAACGGAGATGATTGGGTGCGTCCGTTGCGAAAAATTCAACTGCGAGTTTTTTTAGGGAATCAGTGAGAAAAACGGCCATCCCGAGCGAGTTTTGATTCACCGTTCCGTCAGAAATGAAAGTGCCAAAAACCCACCAAACATGAGTTTTGGGTCAAACGGAGATGATTGGGTGCGTCCATTGCGAAAAATTCAACTAGGAGTTTTTTTGGGAATCAGTGGGAAAAACGGTCATCCCGAGCGAGTTTTGCGGCACCGTTCCGTCGGAAATGAAAGTGCCAAAAACCAACCATACATGAGTTTTGGGTCAAACAGAGATGGTTGGGTGGGTCCGTTGTGAAAAATTCAACTGCGAGTTTTTTTGGTGAATCAGTGGGAAAAACGGCCATCCCGAGCGAGTTTTGCGGCACCGTTCCGTCAGAAATGAAAGTGCCAAAAACCAACCAAACATGAGTTTTGGGTCAAACGGAGATGATTGGGTGCGTCCGCTGCGAAAAATTCAACTGCAAGTTTTTTTAGGGAATCAGTGGGAAAAACGGCCATCCCGAGCGAGTTTTGCAGCACCGTTCCGTCAGAAATGAAAGTGGGAAAAACCAACCAAACTTGAGTTTTGGGTCCAACGGAGATGATTGGGTGCGTCCATTGCCAAAAATTGAACTCCAAGATTTTTCGTGAATCAGTGGGAAAAACGGCCATCCCCAGCGAGTTTTGCAGCACCGTTCCGTCAGAAATGAAAGTGCCAAAAACCAACCAAACATGAGTTTTGGGTCAAACAGATATGATTGGGTGGGTCCGTTGCGAAAAATTCAACTGCGAGTTTTTTTGGTGAATCAGTGGGAAAAACGGCCATCCCGAGCGAGTTTTGCGGCACCGTTCCGTCAGAAATGAAAGTGCCAAAAACTAACCAAACATGAGTTTTGGGTCAAACGGAGATGATTGGGTGCGTCCGTTGCGAAAAATTCAACTTTGAGTTTTTTGCTGAATCAGTGGGAAAAACGGCCATCCCGAGCGAGTTTTGCGGCACCGTTCCGTCGGAAATGAAAGTGTCAAAAACCAACCAAACATGAGTTTTGGGTCAAACAGAGATGATTGGTTGGGTCCGTTGCGAAAAATTCAACTGCGAGTTTTTTCGTTGAATCAGTGGGAAAAACGGCCATCCCGAGCGAGTTTTGTGCCACCGTTCCGTCAGAAATGAAAGTGGGAAAAACCAACCAAACTTGAGTTTTGGGTCCAACGGAGATGATTGGGTGCGTCCATTGCCAAAAATTGAACTCCAAGATTTTTCGTGAATCAGTGGGAAAAACGGCCATCCCGAGCGAGTTTTGCGGAACCGTTCCGTCGGAAATGAAAGTGCCATAAATACATCAAACATGAGTTTTGGGTCAAACGGAGATGATTGGGTCCGACCGTTGCGACAAATTCAACTAGGAGTTTTTTTGGGAATCAGTGGGAAAAATGGTCATCCCGAGTGAGTTTTGCGGCACCGTTCCGTCAGAAATGAAAGTGCCAAAAACCAACCAAACATGAGTTTTGGGTCAAACGGAGATGATTGGGTGCGTCCGTTGCGAAAAAATCAACTACGAGTTTTTTGGTGAATCAGTGGGAAAACGGCCATTCCGAGCGAGTTTTGCAGCACCGTTCCGTCGGAAATGAAAGTGCCAAAAACCCACCAAACATGAGTTTTGGGTCAAACGGAGATGATAGGGTGCGTCCGTTGCGAAAAAATCAATTGTGAGTTTTTTGGTGAATCAGTGGGAAAAACGGCCATCCCGAGCGAGTTTTGCGGCACCGTTCCGTCGGAAATGAAAGTGGCAAAAACCAACCAAACATGAGTTTTGGGTCAAACGTAGATGATTGGGTGCGTCCATTGCGAAAAATTCAACTCCAAGATTTTTTGGGAATCAGTGGGAAAAACGGCCATCCCGAGCGAGTTTTGCGGCACCGTTCCGTCGGAAATGAAAGTGCCAAAAACCCACCAAACATGAGTTTTGGGTCAAAGAGAGATGATTGGGTGCGTCCGTTGCGAAAAATTCAACTGCGAGTTTTTTCGTGAATCAGTGGGAAAAACGGCCATCCCGAGCGAGTTTTGCGGCACCGTTCCGTCGGAAATGAAAGTGTCAAAAACCAACCAAACATGAGTTTTGGGTCAAACGGAGATGATTGGGTGCGTCCGTTGCGAAAAAATCAACTACGAGTTTTTTGATGAATCAGTGGGAAAAACGGCCATCCCGAGCGAGTTTTGCAGCACCGTTCCGTCGGAAATGAAAGTGCCAAAAACCCACCAAACATGAGTTTTGGGTCAAACGGAGATGATTGGGTGCGTCCATTGCGAAAAAATCAACTGCGAGTTTTTTGGTGAATCAGTCGGAAAAACGGCTATCCCGAGCGAGTTTTGCGGCACCGTTCCGTCGGAAATGAAAGTGTCAAAAACCAACCAAACATGAGTTTTGGGTCAAACGGAGATGATTGGGTGCGTCCATTGCGAAAAATTTAACTCCAAGATTTTTTGGGAATCAGTGGGAAAAACGGCCATCCTGAGCGAGTTTTGGGCACCGTTCCGTCGGAAATGAAAGTGCCAAAAACCCACCAAACATGAGTTTTGGGTCAAAGAGAGATGATTGGGTGCGTCCGTTGCGAAAAATTCAACTGCGAGTTTTTTCGTGAATCAGTGGGAAAAACGGCCATCCCGAGCGAGTTTTGCGGCACCGTTCCGTCGGAAATGAAAGTGTCAAAAACCAACCAAACATGAGTTTTGGGTCAAACGGAGATGATTGGGTGCGTCCATTGCGAAAAATTCAACTCCAAGATTTTTTGGGAATCAGTGGGAAAAACGGCCATCCTGAGCGAGTTTTGGGCACCGTTCCGTCGGAAATGAAAGTGCCAAAAACCCACCAAACATGAGTTTTGGGTCAAAAAGAGATGATTGGGTGCGTCCGTTGCGAAAAATTCAACTGCGAGTTTTTTCGTGAATCAGTGGGAAAAACGGCCATCCCGAGCGAGTTTTGCGGCACCGTTCCGTCGAAATTGAAAGTGCCAAAAATACACCAAACATAAGTTTTGGGTAAAACGGAGATGATTGGGTGCGTCCGTTGCGAAAAATTCAACTGCGAGTTTTTTTAGGGAATCAGTGAGAAAAACGGCCATCCCGAGCGAGTTTTGATTCACCGTTCCGTCAGAAATGAAAGTGCCAAAAACCCACCAAACATGAGTTTTGGGTCAAACGGAGATGATTGGGTGCGTCCATTGCGAAAAATTCAACTAGGAGTTTTTTTGGGAATCAGTGGGAAAAACGGTCATCCCGAGCGAGTTTTGCGGCACCGTTCCGTCGGAAATGAAAGTGCCAAAAACCAACCATACATGAGTTTTGGGTCAAACAGAGATGGTTGGGTGGGTCCGTTGTGAAAAATTCAACTGCGAGTTTTTTAGGTGAATCAGTGGGAAAAACGGCCATCCCGAGCGAGTTTTGCGGCACCGTTCCGTCAGAAATGAAAGTGCCAAAAACCAACCAAACATGAGTTTTGGGTCAAACGGAGATGATTGGGTGCGTCCGCTGCGAAAAATTCAACTGCAAGTTTTTTTAGGGAATCAGTGGGAAAAACGGCCATCCCGAGCGAGTTTTGCAGCACCGTTCCGTCAGAAATGAAAGTGCCAAAAACCAACCAAACATGAGTTTTGGGTCAAACAGATATGATTGGGTGGGTCCGTTGCGAAAAATTCAACTGCGAGTTTTTTTGGTGAATCAGTGGGAAAAACGGCCATCCCGAGCGAGTTTTGCGGCACCGTTCCGTCAGAAATGAAAGTGCCAAAAACTAACCAAACATGAGTTTTGGGTCAAACGGAGATGATTGGGTGCGTCCGTTGCGAAAAATTCAACTTTGAGTTTTTTGCTGAATCAGTGGGAAAAACGGCCATCCCGAGCGAGTTTTGCGGCACCGTTCCGTCGGAAATGAAAGTGTCAAAAACCAACCAAACATGAGTTTTGGGTCAAACAGAGATGATTGGTTGGGTCCGTTGCGAAAAATTCAACTGCGAGTTTTTTCGTTGAATCAGTGGGAAAAACGGCCATCCCGAGCGAGTTTTGTGCCACCGTTCCGTCAGAAATGAAAGTGGGAAAAACCAACCAAACTTGAGTTTTGGGTCCAACGGAGATGATTGGGTGCGTCCATTGCCAAAAATTGAACTCCAATATTTTTCGTGAATCAGTGGGAAAAACGGCCATCCCGAGCGAGTTTTGCGGAACCGTTCCGTCGGAAATGAAAGTGCCATAAATACATCAAACATGAGTTTTGGGTCAAACGGAGATGATTGGGTCCGACCGTTGCGACAAATTCAACTAGGAGTTTTTTTGGGAATCAGTGGGAAAAATGGTCATCCCGAGCGAGTTTTGCGGCACCGTTCCGTCAGAAATGAAAGTGCCAAAAACCAACCAAACATGAGTTTTGGGTCAAACGGAGATGATTGGGTGCGTCCGTTGCGAAAAAATCAACTACGAGTTTTTTGGTGAATCAGTGGGAAAACGGCCATTCCGAGCGAGTTTTGCAGCACCGTTCCGTCGGAAATGAAAGTGCCAAAAACCCACCAAACATGAGTTTTGGGTCAAACGGAGATGATAGGGTGCGTCCGTTGCGAAAAAATCAACTGTGAGTTTTTTGGTGAATCAGTGGGAAAAACGGCCATCCCGAGCGAGTTTTGCGGCACCGTTCTGTCGGAAATGAAAGTGGCAAAAACCAACCAAACATGAGTTTTGGGTCAAACGTAGATGATTGGGTGCGTCCATTGCGAAAAATTCAACTCCAAGATTTTTTGGGAATCAGAGGGAAAAACGGCCATCCCGAGCGAGTTTTGCGGCACCGTTCCGTCGGAAATGAAAGTGCCAAAAACCCACCAAACATGAGTTTTGGGTCAAAGAGAGATGATTGGGTGCGTCCGTTGCGAAAAATTCAACTGCGAGTTTTTTAGGGAATCAGTGGGAAAAATGGCCATCCCGAGCGAGTTTTGCAGCACCGTTCCGTCGGAAATGAAAGTGCCAAAAACCAACCAAACATGAGTTTTGGGTCAAACGGAGATGATTGGGTGGGTCCGTTGCGAAAAAATCAACTGCGAGTTTTTTCGTGAATCAGTGGGAAAAACGGCCATCCCGAGCGAGTTTTGATTCACCGTTCCGTCAGAATTGAAAGTGCCAAAAATACATCAAACATGAGTTTTTGGTCAAACGGAGATGATTGGGTCTGACCGTTGCGACAAATTCAACTAGGAGTTCTTTTGGGAATCAGTGGGAAAAACGGTCATCCCGAGCGAGTTTTGCGGCACTGTTCCATCAGAAATGAAAGTGCCAAAAACCCACCAAACATGAGTTTTGGGTCAAACGGAGATGATTGGGTGCGTCCGTTGCGAAAAATTCAACTTCGAGTTTTTTGCTGAATCAGTGGGAAAAACGGCCATCCCGAGCGAGTTTTGCGGCACCGTTCCGTCGGAAATGAAAGTGTCAAAAATCAACCAAACATGAGTTTTGGGTCAAACAGAGATGATTGGTTGGGTCCGTTGCGAAAAATTCAACTGCGAGTTTTTTCGTTGAATCAGTGGGACAAACGGCCATCCCGAGCGAGTTTTGTGGCACCGTTCCGTCAGAAATGAAAGTGGGAAAAACCAACCAAACTTGAGTTTTGGGTCAAACGGAGATGATTGGGTGCGTCCATTGCCAAAAATTGAACTCCATGATTTTTCGTGAATCAGTGGGAAAAACGGCCATCCCGAGCGAGTTTTGCGGCACCGTTCCGTCGAAAATGAAAGTGCCAAAAATACACCAAACATAAGTTTTGGGTCAAACGGAGATGATTGGGTGCGTCCGTTGCGAAAAATTCAACTGCGAGTTTTTTTAGGGAATCAGTGAGAAAAACGGCCATCCCGAGCGAGTTTTGAGGCACCGTTCCGTCAGAAATGAAAGTGCCAAAAACCCACCAAACATGAGTTTTGGGTCAAACGGAGATGATTGGGTGCGTCCATTGCGAAAAATTCAACTAGGAGTTTTTTGGGAATCAGTGGAAAAATGGTCATCCCGAGCGAGTTTTGCGGCACCGTTCCGTCGGAAATGAAAGTGCCAAAAACCAACCATACATGAGTTTTGGGTCAAACAGAGAAGGTTGGGTGGGTCCGTTGCGAAAAATTCAACTGCAAGTTTTTTTGGTGAATGAGTGGGAAAAACGGCCATCCCGAGCGAGTTTTGCGGCCTTGTTCCGTCAGAAATGAAAGTGCCAAAAACCAACCAAACATGAGTTTTGGGTCAAACGGAGATGATTGGGTGTGTCCGTTGCGAAAAATTCAACTGCAAGTTTTTTTAGGGAATCAGTGGGAAAACGGCCATCCCGAGCGAGTTTTGCAGCACCGTTCCGTCAGAAATGAAAGTGCCCAAAACCAACCAAACATGAGTTTTGGGTCAAACAGAGATGATTGGGTGGGTCCGTTGCGAAAAATTCAACTGCGAGTTTTTTTGGTGAATCAGTGGGAAAAACGGCCATCCCGAGCGAGTTTTGCGGCACCGTTCCGTCAGAAATGAAAGTGCCAAAAACCAACCAAACATGAGTTTTGAGTCAAACGGAGATGATTGGGTGCGTCCGTTGCGAAAAATTCAACTGCGAGTTTTTTGGTGAATCAGTGGGAAAAACGGCCATCCCGAGCGAGTTTTGTGGCACCGTTCCGTCGGAAATGAAAGTGTCAAAAACCCACCAAACATGAGTTTTGGGTCAAAGAGAGATGATTGGGTGCGTCCGTTGCGAAAAATTCAACTGCGAGTTTTTTTATGGAATCAGTGGGAAAAACGGCCATCCCGAGCGAGTTTGGCAGCACCATTCCGTCGGAAATGAAAGTGCCAAAAACCAACCAAACATGACTTTTGGGTCAAACGGAGATGATTGGGTCCGACCGTTGCGACAAATTCAACTAGGAGTTTTTTTGGGAATCAGTGGGAAAAACGGTCATCCCGAGCGAGTTTTGCGGCACCGTTCCATCAGAAATGAAAGTGCCAAAAACCCACCAAACATGAGTTTTGGGTCAAACGGAGATGATTGGGTGCGTCCGTTGCGAAAAAATCAACTAAGAGTTTTTTGGTGAATCAGTGGGAAAAACGGCCATCCCGAGCGAGTTTTGCAGCACCGTTCCGTCGGAAATGAAAGGGCCAAAAACCCACCAAACATGAGTTTTGGGTCAAACGGAGATGATAGGGTGCGTCCGTTGCGAAAAAAAATCAACTGTGAGTTTTTTGGTAAATCAGTGGGAAAAACGGCCATCCCGAGCGAGTTTTGCGGCACAGTTCCGTCGGAAATGAAAGTGGCAAAAACCAACCAAACATGAGTTTTGGGTCAAACGGAGATGATTGGGTGCGTCCATTGCGAAAAATTCAACTCCAAGATTTTTTGGGAATCAGTGGGAAAAACGGCCATCCCGAGCGAGTTTTGCGGCACCGTTCCGTCGGAAATGAAAGTGCCAAAAACCCACCAAACATGAGTTTTGGGTCAAAGAGAGATGATTGGGTGCGTCCGTTGCGAAAAATTCAACTGCGAGTTTTTTTAGGGAATCAGTGGGAAAAACGGCCATCCCGAGCGAGTTTTGCAGCACCGTTCCGTCGGAAATGAAAGTGCCAAAAACCAACCAAACATGAGTTTTGGGTCAAACGGAGATGATTGGGTGGGTCCGTTGCGAAAAAATCAACTGCGAGTTTTTTCGTGAATCAGTGGGAAAAACGGCCATCCCGAGCGAGTTTTGCGGCACCGTTCCGTCGAAAATGAAAGTGCCAAAAATACACCAAACATAAGTTTTGGGTCAAACGGAGATGATTGGGTGCGTCCGTTGCGAAAATTTCAACTGCGAGTTTTTTTAGGGAATCAGTGAGAAAAACGGCCATCCCGAGCGAGATTTGAGGCTGATATGCACACGTTTATGCAGCACGTGTAGCAAGTTGTTGTGGCCCGATCTTCTCGTAGGATCTGTGAACTTGATAACTTGTCGCTGCGTGACCTGGTGAAGAGGCAATGCACCGCGAGGCTGCCCACGCGACGAACTACCGAGACAATCACCCTTCCACGTACCGACGAACAGCCCACGCAATCACGCCGTGTAGACGTGAAGGCACAAACTGGGTGAACCGCAGTTCGGCGTTCTACAACTCCCTCAGGAATCGAAAGAACAAGTTGCAAGCCTTTCAAGACTCACTTGGGACAAGAATTCCAAGGGTTGGTATTTCTGAAATTGTAATCACGAGTTACTGTTCACGTCACCCATTACAAGGATATATATATCACTAGTGGAGTCTTGGGTTCATATTAAAAGTAAATGATAACATGTAGTAGAAGTTGTAGAGCTTCTATTAATAGCGTGACCTAATGGAGCTCTTGGATGGTTGGTATTCTTCTGCATGCTTGTAGTTGCGTGAACAGTAACCTGCTAGGTGCATTTCTAACTCACGAATTTATTTGCTTTGCACATCCATAACCGATCTGCATGGTAGCTGAATGGTCCATCCTCTCTATGCACGTCCAGGCTTCTTAGTCCATATATTTGGTGGGCAGAAACCATCATCATCCCATGCCCGTTCATGCCCTCCATCATTCCTAAGAACATTAAAACAAGTACTGAAAAACATAGGCTCATTCAAAATAATCTGATTATTTAACATAAGGTTAGCGTTCACCTGAGAATGCATTTCCTTCTCCAATTGTTTGGCTCTGCTCCTTGTAATTGGACCCACTATATCAGATGCGTCTTCATTAGGATGTGGAGAAGAGTGGATACTAGGGATGTCCTCATTAGCCTCCCCCTCTTGGGAAGGAGTCGTCCTCGACTCCGACTCACCAACAAATGGAAGCAAATCTTTGACATTGAATGTTGTGCTCACATTGGAATATTCAGGGGGTAGTTCAATTTTATAAGCATTATCATTTATCTTTTGGAGAACCTGGAATGGACCATCACCTCGTGGAGATAACTTACTCTTGCGTTGTTGGGGAAATCGATCCTTGCGCAAGTGCAACCACACTAGGTCACCGGGCTGGAATGTAACTTTCTTCTTACCCTTGTTCGCTTGCTTTGCATACTGTGCAGATTTCTTCTCAATATTCCTTCTTGTATCAGCATGAAGCTTCTTAATAAATTCTGATCTCTTTGCAGCATCCATGTTAACTTGTTCCTGCAATGGCAAAGGCAAAAGATCCATGGGTGTATGTGGTTTAAAACCATAAACAATTTCAAAGGGACAAAAATTTGTTGTCGAATGTACTGCCCTATTATAAGCAAATTCAACATGTGGAAGGCATTCTTCCCACATCTTCAGATTCTTTTTCAGCACAGCCCTCAACATTGTAGATAGAGTACGGTTGACAACTTCAGTTTGTCCGTCAGTTTGTGGGTGACAGGTAGTAGAAAATAACAACTTGGTGCCAAGTTTTCCCCATAATGTTTTCCAAAAATAGCTCAAAAATTTTGTATCACGATCTGAAACAATAGTCTTGGGCACTCCATGTAGACGAACTATCTCCCTGAAAAACAATTTAGCAATGTGTGAAGCATCATCGCTCTTATGACATGGAATAAAATGTGCCATCTTTGAAAAGCGATCTACAACAACAAAAATAGAATCGCTCCCCCTCGGAGACCGAGGTAAGCCTAGAATAAAATCCATGGATATATCTTCCCAAGGTACATTTGGAATCGGTAATGGAATATATAGACCATGGGGATTAAGGCGGGACTTAGCTTTCAAGCAAGTAATGCATCGCTCAACATGTCGCTGGACATCACGTCTCATATGTGGCCAAAAGAAGTGATCAGAAAGCAAGTCCAATGTCTTTTTTACACCAAAATGACCAGCTAACCCACCGGCATGTGCTTCCTGCAAAAGAACATTACGAATCGAACAAGCTGGAATGCATAGTTTGTTAGATCGAAACAAGAATCCATCATGCATATAGAATTTGTCCCATCCTTTGCCAACAATGCACTTGGAGTAAGGTTCTTTAAAATCAGCATCAACAGCATAAAGTGATTTAATTGATTCTAATCCAAGGACTTTTGTATCTAGTTGTGTAATCAATGCACATCTTCTAGACAAGGCATCAGCAACAATGTTATCTTTACCACGCTTATGTTTGACAACATAGGGAAACGTTTCAATGAACTCAATCCATTTAGCATGTCGACGGTTCAGCTTGCCTTGGCTTTTAAGATATTTCAAAGCTTCATGATCAGAATGAATTACAAATTCTTTAGGTAACAAGTAATGTTGCCAAACTTCCAAAACGCGAACTAAGGCATAAAGCTCTTTGCATAAACTGAGTAATTCAGATGTGGACCATTTAGCTTTTCAGAAAAGTAGGCAACAGGTTTACCTTCTTGCAGCAGTACACCTCCTATACCAATACCACTTGCATCACATTCAATCTCAAATGTCTTACCAAAATCAGGAAGTTGTAGCAGCGGTGCTTCACAAAGCTTTGTTTTCAGTGTGTGAAATGCTTGGTCTTCGTCATTCCCCCACTTGAATGGAACATCCTTCTTTGTGAGATTGTTAAGGGGTGCAGCGAGGGTGCTGAAATCTTTGACAAAACGCCTATAGAAACTTGCAAGACCATGAAAGCTTCGAACTTGGCTCACATTTACCGGTGTAGGCCAATCCTTTATTGCTTTAACCTTCTCTTCATCAACCTGAACACCATCTGTAGAAACAACAAAGCCAAGGAAAACAACACGGTCTGTGCAAAAGGTGCACTTAGCAAAGTTGCCATACAATTTCTCTTCCCTCAAAACAGCAAGTACTTGACGGATATGATCAAGATGTTCATCAAATGATTTGCTATAGATCAGAATATCATCAAAATAAACAACTACAAACTTGCCAATGAAAGCTCGTAAAACATGATTCATTAAGCGCATAAAAGTTGAAGGAGCATTTGTCAAGCCAAATGGCATCACAAGCCATTCATACAGACCAATTTTAGTTTTAAATGCTGTTTTCCATTCATCACCAAGTTTCATGCGGATTTGATGATAGCCACTACGCAGATCAATCTTGGTGAAAATGATGGAACCACTCAATTCATCTAACATGTCATCAAGTCGTGGAATGGGATGGCGATATCGAACAGTTATAGCATTGATAGCACGACAATCAACACACATGCGCCAAGAGCCATCTTTCTTTGGAACTAAAAGAACGGGAACAGCACATGGTGATAAGGATTCACGAACATACCCTTTGTCCAAAAGCTCTTTTACCTGTCGCTGAATTTCCTTTGTCTCTACGGGATTGGTGCGGTAGGCTGGACGATTTGGAAGAGAAGCACCTGGTACCAAATCAATTTGATGCTCAATTCCACGAAGTGGAGGAAGTCCAGCTGGTATCTCATCGGGAAAAACATCTTCAAAGTCCTGTAAGAGATCAAGAACAACACTAGGCAATGATGAAGGTAAATCGTTAGTTGACAGTAGGACCTCCTTGTGCAAGAGCACAAAGAATGGGGCTGTGGTGTTTCTCACTTCTCTCACATCACTCTTGCTCACAAAGAGACACTCTGTGTGGAGTGGCTGCTTAAGATTGGCATGAGGCTTTATGTGGCTGGATGGGTTAGAACTCTCTCCCTTACTTGTGGTGAGGATGTCACTCAATTTTCTTTTGTCAGATTCCTCTCTTTTCTTGCGAGCCAGATCTGAAGCATGTATCTCCTCTGGAGATAATGGAACAAGAACCACCTTCTTGTCATTGTGAATGAAAGTGTGTTTGTTAGACCGTCCAAAATGCACCGAATCCGCATCAAATTGCCAGGGCCGACCAAGCAGCAAATGGCATGCTTGCATGGGGACAATATCACAATCCACCTCGCCATGATAATCACCAATGGAAAATGACAAACGAATCATGGCTGAAACCTTAACTGTCCCAGAATTATTCAACCATTGCATATGGTATGGATGTGGATGGCGACGTGGCTGCAAACCAAGCTTCTCAACAAGCAAAGCACTAACAATATTATTGCAGCTCCCACCATCTATGATGAAACGACACACTTGGCCTTTCACTTTGCATCGGGACTGAAACAAATTGTGTCGTTGTCCTTGTTCAGCAGCAACAAATTGAGTGGAAAGAACTCGTCTAACCACCAAAGAAGGAGATGGTGTATTCATTGTAGAAGGCTCGAAATCAGAAAAATCAGCAAGCAACTCATCAAAATCAGCACTAGTAATCTCGTCAGAAGATGGGGAAATAACATCTTGTAACATGTCATTGTGAGCAAAAGTTGGAATAGGTTGAATGGCTAAACAATTCAAACCTAGCTCAAATGTACCATCCTCTGCTGAATACTCACAAGTGTCAAGATTAGGATCTGCAAATACATTGTGAAACTCATCGTCCTCTTCACTTTGTGAATCATAAGAACCATCAGCAAGTGCAATAATAGTACGACGATTGGGACATTCAGCTTGCTTATGCCCATGACCACCACACTTAAAACACTCAATCTTGCTTGTCTTGCGTTGGTTAGCTGCAGTAGAAGGAGTGGGCTGACTTGAACTCACATATTTACCTTTCACATATCTATTTGCTCCACGAGATGAGGATTTGGGCATTGCAGGTCCTTGCTGCTGGGATTGAGGCGTCACATCCCCTTGCTGTTGGGAATGACGCCAGGAAACATTGTATTTGTAAGACGTAGCAATTTGCCTTTCAGCCCTCTTTGCAAAATGAACCAACTCGGTGAGACATGTGTAGGTTGTCATATCCACTTTATCAGCAATGGGTTTATTGAGGCCAACCAGAAACCGAGCCATTGTGGATTCCTCATCTTCAGTTATCCCGGTACGAAGTAAACACATTTCCAATTCTTGAAAATATTCATCAACAGTACGAGTACCTTGCACAAGACGTTTCAGCTTCAAATGTAGATCACGAGAGTAATATGCAGGAACAAAACGACGTCGCATTTCCCTCTTCATATCTTCCCAAGTTATACGAACATGCCCAACTCTCTGATATTCAGTACGGATCTGATTCCACCAAGTTATGGCATAGCCTTTAAACTCAATGGCTGCAAGCTTTGCCTTCTTTTCAGCAGTGTATTCATACAAATCAAATATGTGTTCCACCTTGGTCTCCCATTCAAAGTAAGCATCAGCGTTCTCCTGTCCGCTAAAAGGGGGAATAGACACTTTCACGTTTCTTAAACCATCATCATTACGATGACGATTGCGGTCACAATAACCATGATGGCCACCATGTCGATGATCATCCATGTTGGACAACATATCATCATCAGCATCATAATCTCCTCCACCTCTAATAGGAATGCGACGAGGACGACCAAAATTAGCAAAACCAAGACCACGTCCGCCACGTCCACGACCAGCGGGACGACGTGGTGGATCATCCTCCTCCTCAATTTCAGCATCCTCATTTGGTGGCGGATCTCCACGTGGCATGTTCAGTTGAAGAGTTTGGAGCTGTTGCATCAGATTATGCATTTGTGTACGCATCTCCGCGAATTCCTCCGCCGAAACAGGGGCACCATCTCCAATTCCTGCCATATTAGTACAAACAAAAATATAGGATAGAATAATATGTGGAATCACTCCCTCACCACTTACAAAACAAGTTCTTTCTCTCCCTGAAAAGAGCAAGAACCGGGGCTGCAATCTGTAGGGAAGAGTGATTGTAACAGCGACGACGGTGCAACAACTCACGGTGCTTTTAAGTGGAGCTTGGAGGGGTAATATGTAAGTGGAATGCACTGAAATGTAGTGATGCAAAACCGAATAATAATCCAACAACACAAGTCTAAGTTGCTGAATATAAAGGAAAAGATGCACAAAGAAAGGAACAAGATGTAGGAAGTGGATAGATTAACTCCAATTGCACCAACCGAAACTTGTTGCTGTCCAAACCCCTTTTGGTGTGCTGAACACAATTCTCTTTTATTTCTTTGTTTCTTTTTTTTTGCTTTTTTTTTACAACACGAACTCGTTGTTTTCAGTCCTTCTTTTGACTCATATATATCTTTTCTTTTAACCTCTATGACAAACACATCACAACTTTCAACTAAAAGGGGCCCATATGTATCAACTAATATGGATGGAGCAGCACAAAAACAAGAAACTCGGGTGGGGATTATGTAGCGGTTAGAAAACAAGGGTGGGGTGGGTGGGTATTTTTTTTTCTGTTTATATATATGCAGCAAGCAACGATCAGATCAAGGGTGGGATGGGTGGTTATATGCAGCGAACGATTTGTTGATTAGAACAAAGATAACAACTAGAATGATGTGGAAAAGAAAATTCAGCAACTAGACAAATATTAAAGGATTAAAACTCGATAAAGCAAACTACAAAATCAGTAGCACATATGAATTTGGGCTGTAGGTTTTCTTTTTTTGGCTATGAGTGGACAGTAGGTATATAACTCTATCCTACCAAAAACAAGAACAATCCTACTGAGGAAACGGAGGCTTTGGTACCAGATGATATGCACACGTTTATGCAGCACGTGTAGCAAGTTGTTGTGGCCCGATCTTCTCGTAGGATCTGTGAACTTGATAACTTGTCGCTGCGTGACCTGGTGAAGAGGCAATGCACCGCGAGGCTGCCCACGCGACGAACTACCGAGACAATCACCCTTCCACGTACCGACGAACAGCCCACGCAATCACGCCGTGTAGACGTGAAGGCACAAACTGGGTGAACCGCAGTTCGGCGTTCTACAACTCCCTCAGGAATCGAAAGAACAAGTTGCAAGCCTTTCAAGACTCACTTGGGACAAGAATTCTAAGGGTTGGTATTTCTGAAATTGTAATCACGAGTTACTGTTCACGTCACCCATTACAAGGATATATATATCACTAGTGGAGTCTTGGGTTCATATTAAAAGTAAATGATAACATGTAGTAGAAGTTGTAGAGCTTCTATTAATAGCGTGACCTAATGGAGCTCTTGGATGGTTGGTATTCTTCTGCATGCTTGTAGTTGCGTGAACAGTAACCTGCTAGGTGCATTTCTAACTCACGAATTTATTTGCTTTGCACATCCATAACCGATCTGCATGGTAGCTGAATGGTCCATCCTCTCTATGCACGTCCAGGCTTCTTAGTCCATATATTTGGTGGGCAGAAACCATCATCATCCCATGCCCGTTCATGCCCTCCATCATTCCTAAGAACATTAAAACAAGTACTGAAAAACATAGGCTCATTCAAAATAATCTGATTATTTAACATAAGGTTAGCGTTCACCTGAGAATGCATTTCCTTCTCCAATTGTTTGGCTCTGCTCCTTGTAATTGGACCCACTATATCAGATGCGTCTTCATTAGGATGTGGAGAAGAGTGGATACTAGGGATGTCCTCATTAGAGGCACCGTTCCGAAAGAAATGAAAGTGCCAAAAACCCACCAAACATGAGTTTTGGGTCAAACGGAGATGATTGGGTGCGTCCGTTGCGAAAAAATCAACTACGAGTTTTTTGATGAATCAGTGGGAAAAACGGCCATCCCGAGCGAGTTTTGCAGCACCGTTCCGTCGGAAATGAAAGTGCCAAAAACCCACCAAACATGAGTTTTGGGTCAAACGGAGATGATTGGGTGCGTCCGTTGCGAAAAAATCAACTGCGAGTTTTTTGGTGAATCAGTCGGAAAAACGGCTATCCCGAGCGAGTTTTGCGGCACCGTTCCGTCGGAAATGAAAGTGTCAAAAACCAACCAAACATGAGTTTTGGGTCAAACGGAGATGATTGGGTGCGTCCATTGCGAAAAATTTAACTCCAAGATTTTTTGGGAATCAGTGGGAAAAACGGCCATCCTGAGCGAGTTTTGGGCACCGTTCCGTCGGAAATGAAAGTGCCAAAAACCCACCAAACATGAGTTTTGGGTCAAAGAGAGATGATTGGGTGCGTCCGTTGCGAAAAATTCAACTGCGAGTTTTTTCGTGAATCAGTGGGAAAAACGGCCATCCCGAGCGAGTTTTGCGGCACCGTTCCGTCGGAAATGAAAGTGTCAAAAACCAACCAAACATGAGTTTTGGGTCAAACGGAGATGATTGGGTGCGTCCATTGCGAAAAATTCAACTCCAAGATTTTTTGGGAATCAGTGGGAAAAACGGCCATCCTGAGCGAGTTTTGGGCACCGTTCCGTCGGAAATGAAAGTGCCAAAAACCCACCAAACATGAGTTTTGGGTCAAAAAGAGATGATTGGGTGCGTCCGTTGCGAAAAATTCAACTGCGAGTTTTTTCGTGAATCAGTGGGAAAAACGGCCATCCCGAGCGAGTTTTGCGGCACCGTTCCGTCGAAATTGAAAGTGCCAAAAATACACCAAACATAAGTTTTGGGTAAAACGGAGATGATTGGGTGCGTCCGTTGCGAAAAATTCAACTGCGAGTTTTTTTAGGGAATCAGTGAGAAAAACGGCCATCCCGAGCGAGTTTTGATTCACCGTTCCGTCAGAAATGAAAGTGCCAAAAACCCACCAAACATGAGTTTTGGGTCAAACGGAGATGATTGGGTGCGTCCATTGCGAAAAATTCAACTAGGAGTTTTTTTGGGAATCAGTGGGAAAAACGGTCATCCCGAGCGAGTTTTGCGGCACCGTTCCGTCGGAAATGAAAGTGCCAAAAACCAACCATACATGAGTTTTGGGTCAAACAGAGATGGTTGGGTGGGTCCGTTGTGAAAAATTCAACTGCGAGTTTTTTTGGGGAATCAGTGGGAAAAACGGCCATCCCGAGCGAGTTTTGCGGCACCGTTCCGTCAGAAAAGAAAGTGCCAAAAACCCACCAAACATGAGTTTTGGGTCAAAGAGAGATGATTGGGTGCGTCCGTTGCGAAAAATTCAACTGCGAGTTTTTTTAGGGAATCAGTGGGAAAAACGGCCATCCCGAGCGAGTTTTGATGCGAACCCGCTAGGGTTTTTGCCCGATCTTTCGATGAGAAACGGGGATAACTCGATTGGTGGATGGAGATGACGTTCACGGCCCGACTACAGCCCTCAAGACCGCGCCTTAGCAACCGATACACCACGTCCAATAGCCGTCACGATCTTGTGGAGCGCGACAACCAGCCCCTAGGGCTCCCGTCCTGCAAGCAATCGAAGAACTAGCAAGAACGAGGAAACAAGCACTGAATTTGCAAGATGAAATTGAAGGTTTCAAACTGAATCTTAATCTACAATGGGGTTCCGAAGACAAGGAGACGGGCGGCTGATCCTGCACGCGCGCCTACAAGCAAGTAGCTAAGGCTAAACTTGATCTAAACAAAACCCAATCTGTTTGTGGCGGCTATGGGGAGGTATTAGAGGAGGAGAGGACGACCAGGAGGGTGTTGGGGTCGTCCTCCAACCCTAGGACGTGTCCTTAATGGACCCAACTTGATACATGGGCCAATAGCCCAAGATATGGTGACGCAGCACCCTGGACAGCAAGATCTCTCGGTAGTATTTGGATAATTGTCGCCGCTGTGTAGAAGATACGGACATGGGGCTGGATCCAAATGAAAGTAGACTTGTTAAGCTTTCCATCAAGTCCTGAACCATCCAAATCCGAGTCCGTATGAAGTCGTGGTGACCGTAACAAGTTGGGACTTTTCTGCAGTCCGAATTCAACTTCCAAAACGTGTTGGACTTGGACTCTTTCCTTTCTTTTGCCAAAACTGACGTGGTGACTTTGTGGAGAACATTAAGAACACTTGGACTTGGTCCCCAATCAACTTCATTGATCTTCCAAACTTTCCTTATGCAATCAAACCTTCCCTTCATCCATGCAAGTAATTCTGAAAAAGACAATATACACATTTTATGGTGCAGCACCAATTCATCAAATGTATCAATAATAAGTCTCATATAGAATGGTTGCACCTTTGGTTTAGAAGTGGATAAGATGGTCATATTTGAACCGGTGATGCCCTCATCATTCTCCCCTTCTTGTCTGCAAGTCGTCCTCGACTTGCTCCAATGGCATACAAATGTGCTTACTTTGATATCGGAATACCGAAGGATGACCATATTGCATGGCCACAACAAACAATACTCCCCTTCTTTAGGATGGCCCTGTTGCATATAAGAAAAACTAGGGATACTTTGTTGGACATTATTAGTGTTAGTGCATCCCTTGATTTGATCATGGTATTGTAGCTCCAAAGTAGATTTCATATTAGAGCAAATATAAACTTTATGCACCAAATAATTTCCTTTGCTATCATATTTGCCAATTGCATAAAGTGAACATTGAATAAAGCTTGGCAAAACAGATTTCATAGATATATCATTCTCCAAACTATTCAGGTCACAAAGAAAATCAAATTCGATATAACCTAAGCAATTTAAAGATGATATGATATTCAGCTCCTCTTTCTCACTAGCAATGCGACAAACTCTCCTTACTTTAGCATGCATGTCGTTAAGAATAGAATTATCATGTCCAAGCACTAGTCGTGTTGTAGATATAAGTGAAGCATGGTCATACTCACATGGAGTGATTGCAGCATCATATGTGTTGCTTTTCTCGCTCTCCTCTGACATGGTGGGTGTTGCACAATAATTTTTTTCCAACTTTTGCAGTGGGTGTAGTTGCTCAAATTGTTCAATGCATTCAATGGTATTGTTCTCATCCTCCTGCAAAATGTTATGGACAGCAAGAGAAAAAAGACAGTCCTCTATCTCCAGTTGTGGTGATGAAGTTAGAGAAGAAGTATCACACAACTCATCTTTGTCACAAGGTACAACAAGCAAATCATGTTGTGACAAAGGCATATCAACAACAAGTTCCACTATATTTTGCTTCCTTTTAGCATTTAAAGTAGATAATTGTCGCCGCTGTGTAGAAGATACGGACATGGGGCTGGATCCAAATGAAAGTAGACTTGTTAAGCTTTCCATCAAGTCCTGAACCATCCAAATCCGAGTCCGTATGAAGTCGTGGTGACCGTAACAAGTTGGGACTTTTCTGCAGTCCGAATTCAACTTCCAAAACGTGTTGGACTTGGACTCTTTCCTTTCTTTTGCCAAAACTGACGTGGTGACTTTGTGGAGAACATTAAGAACACTTGGACTTGGTCCCCAATCAACTTCATTGATCTTCCAAACTTTCCTTATGCAATCAAACCTTCCCTTCATCCATGCAAGTAATTCTGAAAAAGACAATATACACATTTTATGGTGCAGCACCAATTCATCAAATGTATCAATAATAAGTCTCATATAGAATGGTTGCACCTTTGGTTTAGAAGTGGATAAGATGGTCATATTTGAACCGGTGATGCCCTCATCAAGTTTTGCAGCACCGTTCCGTCGGAAATGAAAGTGCCAAAAACCAACCAAACATGAGTTTTGGGTCAAACGGAGATGATTGGGTGGGTCCGTTGCGAAAAAATCAACTGCGAGTTTTTTCGTGAATCAGTGGGAAAAACGGCCATCCCGAGCGAGTTTTGCGGCACCGTTCCGTCGAAAATGAAAGTGCCAAAAATACACCAAACATAAGTTTTGGGTCAAACGGAGATGATTGGGTGCGTCCGTTGCGAAAAATTCAACTGCGAGTTTTTTTAGGGAATCAGTGAGAAAAACGGCCATCCCGAGCGAGATTTGAGGCACCGTTCCGAAAGAAATGAAAGTGCCAAAAACCCACCAAACATGAGTTTTGGGTCAAACGGAGATGATTCGGTGCGTCCGTTGCGAAAAAATCAACTACGAGTTTTTTGATGAATCAGTGGGAAAAACGGCCATCCCGAGCGAGTTTTGCAGCACCGTTCCGTCGGAAATGAAAGTGCCAAAAACCCACGAAACATGAGTTTTGGGTCAAACGGAGATGATTGGGTGCGTCCGTTGCGAAAAAATCAACTGCGAGTTTTTTGGTGAATCAGTCGGAAAAACGGCCATCCCGAGCGAGTTTTGCGGCACCGTTCCGTCGGAAATGAAAGTGTCAAAAACCAACCAAACATGAGTTTTGGGTCAAACGGAGATGATTGGGTGCGTCCATTGCGAAAAATTCAACTCCAAGTTTTTTTAGGGAATCAGTGGGAAAAACGGCCATCCCGAGCGAGTTTTGCAGCACCGTTCCGTCGGAAATGAAAGTGCCAAAAACCAACCAAACATGAGTTTTGGGTCAAACAGAGATGATTGGTTGGGTCCGTTGCGAAAAATTCAACTGCGAGTTTTTTCGTTGAATCAGTGGGAAAAACGGCCATCCCGAGCGAGTTTTGTGGCACCGTTCCGTCAGAAATGAAAGTGGGAAAAACCAACCAAACTTGAGTTTTGGGTCCAACGGAGATGATTGGGTGCGTCCATTGCCAAAAATTGAACTCCAAGATTTTTCGTGAATCAGTGGGAAAAACGGCCATCTAGAGCGAGTTTTGCGGAACCGTTCCGTCGGAAATGAAAGTGCCATAAATACATCAAACATGAGTTTTGGGTCAAACGGAGATGATTGGGTGCGTCCGTTGCGAAAAATTCAACTGCGAGTTTTTATAGGGAATCAGTGAGAAAAACGGCCATCCCGAGCGAGTTTTGATTCACCGTTCCGTCAGAAATGAAAGTGCCAAAAACCCACCAAACATGAGTTTTGGGTCAAACGGAGATGATTGGGTGCGTCCATTGCGAAAAATTCAACTAGGAGTTTTTTTGGGAATCAGTGGGAAAAACGGTCATCCCGAGCGAGTTTTGCGGCACCGTTCCATCAGAAATGAAAGTGCCAAAAACGCACCAAACATGAGTTTTGGGTCAAACGGAGATGATTGGGTGCGTCCGTTGCGAAAAAATCAACTGTGAGCTTTTTGGTGAATCAGTGGGAAAAACGGCCATCCCGAGCGAGTTTTGCGGCACCGTTCTGTCGAAAATGAAAGTGCCAAAAATACACCAAACATAAGTTTTGGGTCAAACGGATATGATTGGGTGCGTCCGTTGCGAAAAATTCAACTGCGAGTTTTTTTAGGGAATCAGTGAGAAAAATGGCCATCCCGAGCGAGATTTGAGGCACCGTTCCGAAAGAAATGAAAGTGCCAAAAACCCACCAAACATGAGTTTTGGGTCAAACGGAGATGATTGGGTGCGTCCGTTGCGAAAAAATCAACTACGAGTTTTTTGATGAATCAGTGGGAAAAACGGCCATCCCGAGCGAGTTTTGCAGCACCGTTCCGTCGGAAATGAAAGTGCCAAAAACCCACCAAACATGAGTTTTGGGTCAAACGGAGATGATTGGGTGCGTCCGTTGCGAAAAAATCAACTGCGAGTTTTTTGGTGAATCAGTGGGAAAAACGGCCATCCCGAGCGAGTTTTGCGGCACCGTTCCGTCGGAAATGAAAGTGTCAAAAACCAACCAAACATGAGTTTTGGGTCAAACGGAGATGATTGGGTGCGTCCATTGCGAAAAATTCAACTCCAAGATTTTTTGGGAATCAGTGGGAAAAACGGCCATCCCGAGCGAGTTTTGCGGCACCGTTCCGTCGGAAATGAAAGTGCCAAAAACCCACCAAACATGAGTTTTGGGTCAAAGAGAGATGATTGGGTGCGTCCGTTGCGAAAAATTCAACTGCGAGTTTTTTTAGGGAATCAGTGGGAAAAACGGCCATCCCGAGCGAGTTTTGCAGCACCGTTCCGTCGGAAATAAAAGTGCCAAAAACCAACCAAACATGAGTTTTGGGTCAAACGGAGATGATTGGGTGGGTCCGTTATGAAAAAATCAACTGCGAGTTTTTTCGTGAATCAGTGGGAAAAACGGCCATCCCGAGCGAGTTTTGCGGCACCGTTCCGTCAGAAATGAAAGTGCCAAAAACCCACCAAACATGAGTTTTGGGTCAAAGAGAGATGATTGGGTGCGTCCGTTGCGAAAAATTCAACTGCGAGTTTTTTCGTGAATCAGTGGGAAAAACGGCCATCCCGAGCGAGTTTTGCGGCACCGTTCCGTCGAAAATGAAAGTGCCAAAAATACACCAAACATAAGTTTTGGTTCAAACGGAGATGATTGGGTGCGTCCGTTGCGAAAAATTCAACTGCGAGTTTTTTTAGGGAATCAGTGAGAAAAACGGCCATCCCGAGCGAGTTTTGATTCACTGTTCCGTCAGAAATGAAAGTGCCAAAAACCCACCAAACATGAGTTTTGGGTCAAACGGAGATGATTGGGTGCGTCCATTGCGAAAAATTCAACTAGGAGTTTTTTTGGGAATCAGTGGGAAAAACGGTCATCCCGAGCGAGTTTTGCGGCACCGTTCCGTCGGAAATGAAAGTGCCAAAAACCAACCATACATGAGTTTTGGGTCAAACAGAGATGGTTGGGTGGGTCCGTTGTGAAAAATTCAACTGCGAGTTTTTTCGTGAATCAGTGGGAAAAACGGCCATCCCGAGCGAGTTTTGCGGCACCGTTCCGTCAGAAATGAAAGTGCCAAAAACCAACCAAACATGAGTTTTGGGTCAAACGGAGATGATTGGGTGCGTCCGTTGCGAAAAATTCAACTGCAAGTTTTTTTAGGGAATCAGTGGGAAAAACGGCCATCCCGAGCGAGTTTTGCAGCACCGTTCCGTCGGAAATGAAAGTGCCAAAAACCAACCAAACATGAGTTTTGGGTCAAACAGAGATGATTGGTTGGGTCCGTTGCGAAAAATTCAACTGCGAGTTTTTTCGTTGAATCAGTGGGAAAAACGGCCATCCCGAGCGAGTTTTGTGGCACCGTTCCGTCAGAAATGAAAGTGGGAAAAACCAACCAAACTTGAGTTTTGGGTCCAACGGAGATGATTGGGTGCGTCCATTGCCAAAAATTGAACTCCAAGATTTTTCGTGAATCAGTGGGAAAAACGGCCATCTAGAGCGAGTTTTGCGGAACCGTTCCGTCGGAAATGAAAGTGCCATAAATACATCAAACATGAGTTTTGGGTCAAACGGAGATGATTGGGTCCGACCGTTGCGACAAATTCAACTAGGAGTTTTTTTGGGAATCAGTGGGAAAAATGGTCATCCCGAGCGAGTTTTGCGGCACCGTTCCGTCAGAAATGAAAGTGCCAAAAACCAACCAAACATGAGTTTTGGGTCAAACGGAGATGATTGGGTGCGTCCGTTGCGAAAAAATCAACTACGAGTTTTTTGGTGAATCAGTGGGAAAACGGCTATTTCGAGCGAGTTTTGCAGCACCGTTCCGTCGGAAATGAAAGTGCCAAAAACCCACCAAACATGAGTTTTGGGTCAAACGGAGATGATAGGGTGCGTCCGTTGCGAAAAAATCAACTGTGAGTTTTTTGGTGAATCAGTGGGAAAAAGGCCATCCCGAGCGAGTTTTGCGGCACCGTTCCGTCGAAAATGAAAGTGCCAAAAATACACTAAACATAAGTTTTGGGTCAAACGGAGATGATTGGGTGCGTCCGTTGCGAAAAATTCAACTGCGAGTTTTTATAGGGAATCAGTGAGAAAAACGGCCATCCCGAGCGAGTTTTGATTCACCGTTCCGTCAGAAATGAAAGTGCCAAAAACCCACCAAACATGAGTTTTGGGTCAAACGGAGATGATTGGGTGCGTCCATTGCGAAAAATTCAACTAGGAGTTTTTTTGGGAATCAGTGGGAAAAACGGTCATCCCGAGCGAGTTTTGCGGCACCGTTCCATCAGAAATGAAAGTGCCAAAAACGCACCAAACATGAGTTTTGGGTCAAACGGAGATGATTGGGTGCGTCCGTTGCGAAAAAATCAACTGTGAGCTTTTTGGTGAATCAGTGGGAAAAACGGCCATCCCGAGCGAGTTTTGCGGCACCGTTCTGTCGAAAATGAAAGTGCCAAAAATACACCAAACATAAGTTTTGGGTCAAACGGAGATGATTGGGTGCGTCCGTTGCGAAAAAATCAACTGCGAGTTTTTTTAGGGAATCAGTGAGAAAAATGGCCATCCCGAGCGAGATTTGAGGCACCGTTCCGAAAGAAATGAAAGTGCCAAAAACCCACCAAACATGAGTTTTGGGTCAAACGGAGATGATTGGGTGCGTCCGTTGCGAAAAAATCAACTACGAGTTTTTTGATGAATCAGTGGGAAAAACGGCCATCCCGAGCGAGTTTTGCAGCACCGTTCCGTCGGAAATGAAAGTGCCAAAAACCCACCAAACATGAGTTTTGGGTCAAACGGAGATGATTGGGTGCGTCCGTTGCGAAAAAAATCAACTGCGAGTTTTTTGGTGAATCAGTGGGAAAAACGGCCATCCAGAGCGAGTTTTGCGGCACCGTTCCGTCGGAAATGAAAGTGTCAAAAACCAACCAAACATGAGTTTTGGGTCAAACGGAGATGATTGGGTGCGTCCATTGCGAAAAATTCAACTCCAAGATTTTTTGGGAATCAGTGGGAAAAACGGCCATCCCGAGCGAGTTTTGCGGCACCGTTCCGTCGGAAATGAAAGTGCCAAAAACCCACCAAACATGAGTTTTGGGTCAAAGAGAGATGATTGGGTGCGTCCGTTGCGAAAAATTCAACTGCGAGTTGTTTTAGGGAATCAGTGGGAAAAACGGCCATCCCGAGCGAGTTTTGCAGCACCGTTCCGTCGGAAATAAAAGTGCCAAAAACCAACCAAACATGAGTTTTGGGTCAAACGGAGATGATTGGGTGGGTCCGTTATGAAAAAATCAACTGCGAGTTTTTTCGTGAATCAGTGGGAAAAACGGCCATCCCGAGCGAGTTTTGCGGCACCGTTCCGTCGAAAATGAAAGTGCCAAAAATACACCAAACATGAGTTATGGGTCAAACGGAGATGATTGGGTGCGTCCATTGCAAAAAAACAAACTGCGAGTTTTTTGGTGAATCAGTGCGAAAAACGGCCATCCCGAGCGAGTTTTGCGGCACCGTTCCGTCGGATATGAAAGTGTCAAAAACCAACCAAACATGAGTTTTGGGTCAAACGGAGATGATTGGGTGCGTCCATTGCGAAAAATTCAACTCCAAGATATTTCGTGAATCAGTGGGAAAAACGGCCATCCCGAGCGAGTTTTGCGGCACCGTTCCGTCGAAAATGAAAGTGCCAAAAATACACCAAACATAAGTTTTGGGTCAAACGGAGATGATTGGGTGGGTCCGTTGCGAAAAAATCAACTGCGAGTTTTTTCGTGAATCAGTGGGAAAAACGGCCATCCCGAGCGAGTTTTGCGGCACCGTTCCGTCGAAAATGAAAGTGCCAAAAATACACCAAACATAAATTTTGGGTCAAACGGAGATGATTGGGTGCGTCCGTTGCGAAAAATTCAACTGCGAGTTTTTTAGGGAATCAGTGAGAAAAACGGCCATCCCGAGCGAGATTTGAGGCACCGTTCCGAAAGAAATGAAAGTGCCAAAAACCCACCAAACATGAGTTTTGGGTCAAACGGAGATGATTGGGTGCGTCCGTTGCGAAAAAATCAACTACGAGTTTTTTGATGAATCAGTGGGAAAAACGGCCATCCCGAGCGAGTTTTGCAGGCACCGTTCCGTCGGAAATGAAAGTGCCAAAAACCCACCAAACATGAGTTTTGGGTCAAACGGAGATGATTGGGTGCGTCCGTTGCGAAAAAATCAACTGCGAGTTTTTTGGTGAATCAGTCGGAAAAACGGCCATCCCGAGCGAGTTTTGCGGCACCGTTCCGTCGGAAATGAAAGTGTCAAAAACCAACCAAACATGAGTTTTGGGTCAAACAGAGATGATTGGGTGCGTCCATTGCGAAAAATTCAACTCCAAGATTTTTTGGGAATCAGTGGGAAAAACGGCCATCCTGAGCGAGTTTTGGGCACCGTTCCGTCGGAAATGAAAGTGCCAAAAACCCACCAAACATGAGTTTTGGGTCAAAGAGGATGATTGGGTGCGTCCGTTGCGAAAAAGTCAACTGCGAGTTTTTTCGTGAATCAAGTGGGAAAAACGGCCATCCCGAGCGAGTTTTGCGGCACCGGTTTCCGTCGAAATGAAAGTGCCAAAAATACACCAAACATAAGTTTTGGTTCAAACGGAGATGATTGGGTGCGTCCGTTGCGAAAATTCACTGCGAGTTTTTTAGGGAATCAGTGAGAAACGGCCATCCCGAGCGAGTTTGATTCACTGTTCCGTCAGAAATGAAAGTGCCAAAAACCCACCAAACATGATTTTAGGGATCAAACGGAGATGATTTAGGGTGCGTCCATTGCGAAAAATTCAACTAGGGAGAAGTTTTTTGGGAATCAGTGGGAAAAACGACGGTTCATCCCGAGCGAGTTTGCGCACCGTTCCGTCGGAAATGAAAGTGCCAAAAAACCAACCATACATGAGTTTTGGGTCAAACAGAGATGGTTGGGTGGGTCCGTTGTGAAAAATTCACTGCGAGTTTTTTCGTGATCAGTGGGAAAAACGGCCATCCCGAGCGAGTTTTGGCGGCACCGTTCCTCAGAAATGAAAAGTGCCAAAAACCAACCAAACATGAGTTTTGGTCAAACGGAGATGATTGGGTGGCGTCCGTTGCGAAAAATTCAACCTGGCAAGTTTTTTAGGGAATCAGTGGGAAAAACGGCCATCCCGAGCGAGTTTTGCAGCACCGTTCCGTCGGAAATGAAAGTGCAAAACCAACCAACATGAGTTTTTGGGTCAAACAGCGATGATTGGTTGGGTCCGTTGCGAAAAAATTCAACTGCGAGTTTTTTCGTTGAATCAGTGGGAAAAAACGGCCATCCCGAGCGAGTTTTGCAGCACCGTTCCGTCAGAATGAAAGTGCCAAAAACCCAACCAAACCATGAGTTTTGGGTCAAACGGATATGATTGGGTGCGGTCCGTTACGAAAAATTCAACTGCGAGTTTTTTTAGGGAATCAGTGGGAAAAACGGCCATCCCGAGCGAGTTTTGCAGGCACCGTTCCGTCGGAAATGAAAGTGCCAAAAACCAACCAAACATGACTTTTGGGTCAAACGGAGATGATTGGGTGGGTCCGTTGTGAAAAAATCAACTGCGAGTTTTTTCGTGAATCAGTGGGAAAACGGCCATCCCGAGCGAGTTTTGCGGCCCCGTTCCGTCGAAATGAAAGTGCCAAAAACCAACCAAACATAGGTTGTGGGTCAAACGGAGATGATTGGGTGCGTCCGTTGCGAAAAATACAACTAGGAGTTTTTTTTGGAATCAGTGGGAAAAATGGTCATCCGAGCGATGTTTGCGGCACCGTTCCGTCGAAATGAAAGTGCCAAAAACCAACCAACATGAGTTTTGGGTCAAACGGAGATGATTGGGTGGCGTCCGTTGCGAAAAATTCAACTGCGAGTTTTTTGGTGAATCAGTGGGAAAAACAGCCATCCCGAGCGAGTTTTGCGGCACCGTTCCGTCAGAAATGAAAGTGCCAAAACCAACCAAACATGAGTTTTGGGTCAAACGGAGATGATTGGGTGCGTCCATTGCGAAAAAATTCAACTCGAGTTTTTTTAGGGAATCAGTGGGAAAAACGGCCATCCCGAGCGAGTTTTGCAGGCACCGTTCCGTCGGAAATGAAAGTGCCAAAAACCAACCAAACATGAGTTTTGGGTCAAACAGGAGATGATTGGGTGGGTCCGCTGCGAAAAATTCAACTGCGAGTTCTTTCGGTGAATCAGTGGGAAAAACGGCCATCCCGAGCGAGTTTTGCGGCACCGTTCCGTCAGAAATGAAAGTGCTCAAAAACCAACCAAACATGAGTTTTGGGTCAAACGGAGATGATTGGGTGCGTCCGTTGCGAAAAATTCAACTGCGAGTTTTTTTCGTGAATCGGTGGGAAAAACGGCCATCCCGAGCGAGTTTTGCGGCACCGTTCCGTCAGAAATGAAAGTAGCCAAAAACCCACCAAACATGAGTTTTGGGTCAACGGAGATGATTGGGTGGGTCCGTTACGAAAAATTCAACTGCGAGTTTTTTTTAGGGAATCAGTGGGAAAAACGGCCATCCCGAGCGAGTTTTGCAGCACCGTTCCGTCGGAAATGAAAGTGCCAAAAACCAACCAAACATGACTTTTGGGTCAAACGGAGATGATTGGGTGGGTCCGTTGTGAAAAAATCAACTGCGAGTTTTTTCGTGAATCAGTGGGAAAAACGGCCATCCCGAGCGAGTTTTGCGGCCCCGTTCCGTCAGAAATGAAAGTGCCAAAAACCAACCAAACATGAGTTGTGGGTCAAACGGAGATGATTGGGTGCGTCCATTGCGAAAATACAACTAGGAGTTTTTTTGGAATCAGTGGGAAAAACGGTCCATCCCGAGCGTAGTTTTGCGGCACCGTTCTGTCGGAAATGAAAGTGCCAAAAACCAACCATAGATGAGTTTGGGTCAAACAGAGATGATTGGGTGGGTCCGTTGCGAAAAATTCAACTGCGAGTTTTTTTCGTGAATCAGTGGGAAAACGGCCATCCCGAGCGAGTTTGCGGCACCGTTCCGTCAGAAATGAAAGTGCCAAAAACCAACCAAACATGAATTTTGGGTCAAACGGAGATGATTGGGTGCGTCCGTTTGGAAAAATTCAACTGCGAGTTTTTTTCGTGAATCAGTGGAAAAACGGCCATCCCGAGCGAGATTTGCGGCACCGTTCCGTCAGAAATGAAAGTGCCAAAAACCCACCAAACATGAGTTTTGGGTCAAACGGAGATGATTGGGTGCGTCCGTTGCGAAAAATCAACTGCGAGTTTTTTAGGAATCAGTGGGAAAACGGCCATCCCGAGCGAGTTTTGCAGCACCGTTCCGTCAGAAATGAAAGTGGCCAAAAACCAACCAAACATGAGTTTTAGGTCAAACAGAGATGATTGGGTGGGTCCGTTGCGAAAAATTCAACTGCGAGTTTTTTTGGTGAATCAGTGGGAAAAACGGCCATCCCGAGCGAGTTTTGCGGCACCGTTCCGTCAGAAATGAAAGTGCCAAAAACCAACCAAACATGAGTTTTGAGTCAAACGGAGATGATTGGGTGCGTCCGTTGCGAAAAATTCAACTGCGAGTTTTTTGGTGAATCAGTGGGAAAACGGCCATCCCGAGCGAGTTTTGCGGCACCATTCCGTCGGAAATGAAAGTGTCAAAAACCCACCAAACATGAATTTTGGGTCAATGAGAGATGATTGGGTGCGTCCGTTGCGAAAAATTCAATTGCGAGTTTTTTTAGGGAATCAGTGGGAAAAACGGCCATCCCGAGCGAGTTTTGCAGCACCGTTCCGTCGGAAATGAAAGTGCCAAAAACCAACCTGATGAGGGCATCACCGGTTCAAATATGACCATCTTATCCACTTCTAAACCAAAGGTGCAACCATTCTATATGAGACTTATTATTGATACATTTGATGAATCGGTGCTGCACCATAAAATGTGTATATTGTCTTTTTCAGAATTACTTGCATGGATGAAGGGAAGATTTGATTGCATAAGGAAAGTTTGGAATATCAATGAAGTTGATTGGGGACCATGTCCAAGTGTTCTTAACGTTCTCCATCAGACTACCACGTTGGTTCTAGCTCAAGAAAATAAAGAGTCCAAGTCCAACACGATCTGAGAGTTGGATTCGGACTGCAGAAAAGACCCATCTTGATCTGGTCACCACGGCGTCATATGGAGTCCAATTGGGACGTTCTAGTACTTCATGGAAAGCTTATAAACTCTACTTTCCAACGGATCCAATCTCAAGTCCATATCACGTCTGAGTCAGGCGCAGTCGTTGTTTTATTGTCGAGACCTTTTCTGTTTACGGTGCTGCATCACCCTATTTTGGTCGATGGCCCATGTATCAAGTTGAGTCCAATAGGGGGCTATCCTAGGGTTGTAGCACGACCCCAAGACCCTTATGGTCATCTTCCTATCCTCTTATATGTCTTTAGAGCCGCCACAAACAGATTGGGTTTTGTTTAGATGTAAGTTTAGCCATTGCTACTTCCTGGTAGACGTTTGTGTCGACTAGACCATCCGTTCTACTTGATTTCGGAACCCCACCTTCATGTGTATCAGATGATGCGAACCCGCTAGGGTTTTTGCCCGATCTTTCGATGAGAAACGGGGATAACTCGATTGGTGGATGGAGATGACGTTCACGGCCCGACTACAGCCCTCAAGACCGCGCCTTAGCAACCGATACACCACGTCCAATAGCCGTCACGATCTTGTGGAGCGCGACAACCAGCCCCTAGGGCTCCCGTCCTGCAAGCAATCGAAGAACTAGCAAGAACGAGGAAACAAGCACTGAATTTGCAAGATGAAATTGAAGGTTTCAAACTGAATCTTAATCTACAATGGGGTTCCGAAGACAAGGAGACGGGCGGCTGATCCTGCACGCGCGCCTACAAGCAAGTAGCTAAGGCTAAACTTGATCTAAACAAAACCCAACCCGACCATGGCGGCTATAGAGGGATATAAGTAGATGGATTGACGACCAAAGAGTGTTGGGGTCGTCCTCCAACCCTAGGACGCGTCCCTAATGGACCCAACTTGATACATGGGCCATAAGCCCAAAATGAGGTGACGCAGCACCCTGGACAGCAAGACCTGTCGACGGTAATGGATCATTGCCGCTGCTACCGAACAGATATTGACGTGAGACTTGATTCATATGAAAGTAAACTGATAAGCTTTCCAACAAGTCCTGAAGCGCCTGAATCCGAATCCGTATGCAACCGTGGTGGCGGTCACAAGTTGGTGCTTTGCTGCAGTCCGAATCCAGCTAGCGCGAGTCCTTCTCCCTTTCGGTCTTCTCCTTGGTTCCTAATCAAAACAAGAGTGCACGCGTTTCCATTGTCTAAACAAGATGGACAAGAGCTTATCATGGAACTCACTTGATGATTAAGTTGACGAGCACGAGCACGAGTAAGAGGACCAGCTATAGGTTGTGTCGGAGAGGATGTATCGCTGGTGTTGATGTCCTCATCATCAGATTTGAACCTTCATCTCTTATTTTGCAATAGAGTGCTTGTTCTACTTGTTCTTGCTTGTTCTTCGATTGCTTGCAGGAATAACCCTAATGGTTTGGTTGGTCGTGCATCCACAAGATCGCGAGCAACCGCTGGAATTGGTGTATCGATTGCTAAGGCACAGCATCCTTGGATGGTTGTAGTCGGGTCGTGAACGTCATTTCAGTCCAAATCGAAGTTATCCCCCGCTTCTCATCGAAAGATCGGGCAAAAACCCTAGCGGGTTCGTATCAGTTGGTATTCAGAGCAAGGTTATCGGTGAGAGATTTCCAATCCTTCGCTGTTTTATTTTTCCTATAGTCCAAAAAGCCAAAAAGTAGTAGATTAGTTTTTCCATAATCCTATAAATCTTTTTGAGTTTGGTTTACATCGGTTGAGTCAAGTTGCTGGTCTTAGGGTTAGACTTTTAGAGTTTCGAGTTCTCGTCACGTTTCGGTCATTGTCAATCATACCCATCTCCGCTGCCATCACCACCACCATATTAATATCCACTACAGCATATACATCTCCGTTGTAATCACCATCTTTGCTGCACATATCTATCCCTGCTTTTTTAACACTAGCAAATCTGTTTTGGGCACATTTAAAAATCTGAGTTGCTAGCTCTATTCTTGTTACTACTGAAAAGAAAGAAAAATAGATTGTAAGTCGTTTCTTTTAAAATCTGATTTGTCAAAATTCAGATTTGTTCTAGTTGTGCAAAGTAAAAGAAAAGAAGAAGAAAAATCAGAAAGAAAAGAAAAGAAAAAATTCAACTGCGAGTTTTTTTGGTGAATCAGTGGGAAAAACGGGCATCCCGAGCGAGTTTTGCGGCACCGTTCCGTCAGAAATGAAAGTGCCAAAAACCAACCAAACATGAGTTTTGGGTCAAACGGAGATGATTGGGTGCGTCCGTTGCGAAAAATTCAACTACGAGTTTTTTAGGGAATCAGTGCGAAAAACGGCCATCCCGAGCGAGTTTTGCGGCACCGTTCCATCGGAAATGAATGTGCCAAAAATACATCAAACATGAGTTTTGGGTCAAACGGAGATGATTTGGTCCGACCGTTGCGACAAATTCAACTAGGAGTTTTTTTGGGAATCAGTGGGAAAAACGGTCATCCCGAGCGAGTTTTGCGGCACCGTTCCGTCGGAAATGAAAGTGCCAAAAACCAACCATACATGAGTTTTGGGTCAAACAGAGATGGTTGGGTGGGTCCGTTGTGAAAAATTCAACTGCGAGTTTTTTTGGTGAATCAGTGGGAAAAACGGGCATCCCGAGCGAGTTTTGCGGCACCGTTCCGTCAGAAATGAAAGTGCCAAAAACCAACCAAACATGAGTTTTGGGTCAAACGGAGATGATTGGGTGCGTCCGTTGCGAAAAATTCAATTACGAGTTTTTTAGGGAATCAGTGCGAAAAACGGCCATCCCGAGCGAGTTTTGCGGCACCGTTCCATCAGAAATGAAAGTGCCAAAAACCAACCAAACATGAGTTTTGGGTCAAACGGAGATGATTGGGTGCGTCCATTGCGAAAAATTCAACTAGGAGTTTTTTTTGGGAATCAGTGGGAAAAACGGTCATCCCGAGCGAGTTTTGCGGCACCATTCCGTCGGAAATGAAAGTGCCAAAAACCAACCATTGATGAGTTTTGGGTCAAACAGAGATGGTCGGGTGGGTCCGTTGCGAAAATTCAACTGCGAGTTTTTTTGGTGAATCAGTGGGGAAAACGGCCATCCCGAGCGAGTTTTGCGGCACCGCTCCGTCGGAAATGAAAGTGCCAAAAACCAACCAAACATGAGTTTTGGGTCAAACGGAGATGATTGGGTGTGTCTGTCGCGAAAAGTTTAACTACAAGTTTTTTTGGTGAATCAGTGGGGAAAACGGCCATCCCGAGCGAGTTTTGCGGCACCGTTCCGTCGGAAATGAAAGTGCCAAAAACCAACCAAACATGAGTTGTTCCGGTCAAACGAAGATGATTGGGTGCGTCCATTGCGAAAAATTCAACTACGAGTTTTTGGTGAATCAGTGCGATAACGCCATCCCGAGCGAGTTTTTGCGGCAACGTTCCGTCGGAAATGAAAGTGCCAAAAACCAACCAAACGGGAGTTTTGGGTCAAACGGAGATGATTCGGTGCGTCCGTTGCGAAAAAAATCAACTGCGAGTTTTTTGGTGAATCAGTGCGATAAACGGCCTGATGAGGACATCAACACCAGCGATACATCCTCTCCGAACACACCTATAGCTGGTCCTCTTACTCGTGCTCGTGCTCGTCAACTTAATCATCAATGAGTTCCATGATAAGCTCTTGTCCATCTTGTTTAGACAATGGAAACGCGTGCACTCTTGTTTTGATTAGGAACCGAGGAGAAGACCGAAAGGGAGAAGGACTCGCGCTAGCTGGATTCGGACTGCAGCAAAGCACCAACTTGTGACCGCCACCACGGTTGCATACGGATTCGGATTCAGGCGCTTCAGGACTTGTTGGAAAGCTTATCAAGTTTACTTTCATATGAATCAAGTCCCACGTCAATATCTGTTCGGCAGCAGCGGCAATGATCCAATTACCGTCGACAGGTCTTGCTGTCCAGGGTGCTGCGTCACCTCATTTTGGGCTTATGGCCCATGTATCAAGTTGGGTCCATTAGGGACGCGTCCTAGGGTTGGAGGACGACCCCAACACTCTTTTGGTCGTCAATCCATCTACTTATATCCCTCTATAGCCGCCATGGTCGGGTTGGGTTTTGTTTAGATCAAGTTTAGCCTTAGCTACTTGCTTGTAGGCGCGCGTGCAGGATCAGCCGCCCGTCTCCCTGTCTTCGGAACCCCATTGTTGATTAAGATTCAGTTTGAAACCTTCAATTTCATCTTGCAAATTCAGTGCTTGATTCCTCGTTCTTGCTAGTTCTTCGATTGCTTGCAGGACGGGAGCCCTAGGGGCTGGTTGTCGCGCTCCACAAGATCGTGACGGCTATTGGACGTGGTGTATCGGTTGCTAAGGCGCGGTCTTGAGGGCTGTAGTCGGGCCGTGAACGTCATCTCCATCCACCAATCGAGTTATCCCCGTTTCTCATCGAAAGATCGGGCAAAAACCCTAGCGGGTTCGCATCAGTTGGTAATCAGAGCAAGGTTCTTCGGTGAGAGACTTCTAATCCATTGCTGTTTTTAATTAATTTCCTATAGTCCAGAAAAGCCAAAAAAAAATATAGTAGATTAGTTTTTCCATAATCCTATTAAACCTTTGTGCCTTGGCTAGTACCGTTTAGTTAGGGCTTGTTGAATTTGCGTTGCTTCGGTTTGTGTCGAGTTGCTGGTCTTAGTGTCTAGTCCTTTAGAGTTTCGAGTTCTTGTCACCATCTATACACAGCCGAGTATTACCATATCTTCTCTCTGTCGAATCTGTTGTGAAGTCCGAATTGAACACTGTGGTCTTGGTCCGGATCGAGTTGAGTTCCAATCTGAGTTCCACCAACGTGATAAAAAAAAGGAAACCGAGTAGAACTCGGCAATAGGTGGAATCCGTTTGTGGTTGGTTCTGAGTGGAAACCGAGTAGAACTTGGAGTCCGCTTGTTAATATATCCTGAACTCCATCTACGTGAGTCCTTCTGTGATCCAAAAGAAAGATAACTCCATACTTGTTCGGCCTTACTCTAGAGAGAGAGAGAGAGAGAGAGTATCTTCTTCTTACCGGAATACCCCTGTACTTTCGGAAAAAGTGTGTGTGAATTGCTCCTTTGTATTCTTTTGTTCATATAATCAGTTTTTGAGGTTGCCCAAAAAAAAAAAAAAAAAAGAGAAAAGATTCAAAAGAAAAGGGGCTTTTTCATATTGATTTTAGGTTTGTTCCACCTTGTTTCCAGGGGTGTGCTGTGGTTTTCCTTTGTGTCCAGGCTCGCGTCTCTAGCACGGTCTAGCCTAGGACCAGCACAGTACCGTCGTCGAACGTTTATTCAGCTCGCCTTTATAACTAACGTGCTGCTAGTTCGTTCCTTGTTTCAGCCCACCTATAGCTCCACATACTCTACAGCTTGACAGGTCTTGTGCCGCAGCACCGATACACTTCATCCATTGCTGAAGACTTGTTGGTAGACGACCCCTCCTGTCAAGCAAGGTAAGAATTGGTAAGAACTTGTGTAACAAGTTGAGTGTGAGAGACTTGCTGTAGCTACATCCTAGTAGTTGTAGGGCTTTTATTTCTTCACTTGCCTTTCTTGTTGTCTTTGTTTTTGAACCATGACAGGGGGAGATGATGACAACGAAACACTACATACACCTCGCACTAAGGGCATCATACAGCATTTTGAAAGGAAAGTGAAGCTGCACACAGAGGGACTTGATAATGACTTGCAGGTGACAAATGAAAAGCTGGGGCAGTTGGAGGCTACGCAGATTGCCACAAACAACAAGCTTACAAGTTTGGAGGAATCCGTTGCTAGTGTGGACAAAAGCCTTGCTGCTCTCCTAAGGCGATTTGATGACTTCCAAACCGAGGATAAAGAGAAGCATAAAGAAGAAAAGGAGGGAGATCGAGAGCACGGTAGTCATGAAGATGACTACACTGCTGATACTGAGCATGATGATCAAGACGCTCGTGATCGACGACGCCTACGTCACAACCGTAGAGGTATGGGTGGCAACCGCCGACGCGAGGTACACAATAATGATGATGCTTTCAGTAAGATTAAATTTAAGATACCTCCTTTTGATGGTAAATATGACCCTGATGCCTACATTACTTGGGAGATTGCTGTTGATCAAAAGTTTGCATGTCATGAATTTCCTGAGACTACACGTGTTAGGGCTGCTACTAGTGAGTTTACAGATTTTGCTTCTGTTTGGTGGATAGAATATGGCAAGAAAAATCCTAATAACTTACCTAGAACTTGGGATGCGCTGAAACGAGCCATGAGAGCTAGATTTGTTCCATCTTACTATGCCCGTGATTTGATAAATAAGTTGCAACAATTGAGACAAGGTGCTAAAAGTGTAGAAGAATATTATCAGGAATTACAAACGGGTATGTTGCGTTGTAACCTAGAGGAGGATGAGGAACCGGCTATGGCTAGATTTTTGGGTGGGTTAAATCGGGAAATTCAGGACATCCTCGCTTACAAAGAATACAATAGTGTAACCCGTTTGTTTCATCTTGCTTGTAAAGCTGAAAGGGAAGTGCAGGGACGACGTGCTAGCGCAAGGACTAATATTTCTGCAGGGAAGGCTAATTCATGGCAGCAACGCATGACTACAACTCCATCTACACGTATGTCTACTCCATCATCTAGTGACAAGACTCGAGCTGCTCCCACAAATTCAGTTGCAAAGACGATGCAAAAGCCTGCTGCGAGTACTTCATCCGTGGCATCGACGGGTAGAACAAGCAACATACAATGTCACCGGTGCAAGGGATATGGACACATGATGCGTGACTGTCCAAACAAGCGAGTTATGATTGTCAAAGATGATGGTGAGTGCTCATCTGCTAGTGATTTTGATGAAGACACGCTTGCACTGCTTGCGACTGACCATGCAGGTAATGAAGAACAAATAGAAGAACATATTAATGCAGGTGAAGCGGACCACTATGAAAGCTTGATCGTGCAGCGAGTGCTTAGTGCACAAATGGAGAAGGCGGAGCAAAATCAGCGACATATTTTATTCCAAACAAAGTGTGTCATCAAAGAGCGTTCCTGCCGCATGATCATTGATGGAGGTAGCTGCAACAACTTGGCAAGCAGCGATATGGTGCAGAAACTTGCCCTCAACACCAAACCACACCCGCATCCCTACTACATCCAATGGCTGAACAACAGTGGTAAGGCAAAGGTAACTAGACTTGTGAGAATCAATTTTTC
Source organism: Coix lacryma-jobi var. lacryma-jobi (assembly GCA_009763385.1). NCBI lineage: Eukaryota > Viridiplantae > Streptophyta > Magnoliopsida > Poales > Poaceae > Coix > Coix lacryma-jobi. The sequence continues at coordinate 24,464 of VDCT01000778.1, read as the reverse complement.
CATCGGATCCTACAAAGATATTGTTGAATGTGATGTTGTGCCTATGCAAGCTTGTAACATTCTGCTAGGTAGACCTTGGCAATTTGATAGAGATTCTATGCATCATGGTAGATCAAATCAGTATTCTTTTCTATACCATGATCGCAAAATTGTGCTGCATCCTATGTCCCCTGAAACTATTATGCAAACTGATGTTGCAAGGGCTACTAAAGCAAAGAGCGAGAGCAATAAAAATGATAAATCTGTAATTGGTAACAAAGATGAGATAAAACTGAAAGGACGTTGTATGATAGCTACCAAATCAGATATTAATGAGTTCAATGCATCCACTTCTGTTGCTTATGCTTTGATATGCAAGGATGCTTTGATTTCAATTGAGGATATGCAATGTTCTTTGCCCCCTGCTGTTGCTAACGTTTTGCAGGAGTATTCCGATGTGTTTCCAAGTGCGGTACCAGCGGGGCTGCCACCACTACGCGGGATTGAGCACCAAATTGATCTTATTCCTGGTGCATCTTTGCCAAACCGTGCGCCATACAGGACAAACCCGGAAGAAACAAAGGAAATTCAGCGACAAGTGCAAGAACTACTGGACAAAGGTTATGTGCGAGAATCCCTTAGCCCTTGTGCTGTTCCAGTAATTTTAGTGCCTAAGAAAGATGGAACATGGCGTATGTGTGTTGATTGTAGAGCTATTAATAATATCACCATTCGATATCGACACCCTATTCCACGATTAGATGATATGCTAGATGAACTGAGTGGTGCTGTTGTGTTTTCAAAAGTTGATTTACGTAGTGGGTACCACCAGATTCGTATGAAATTGGGAGATGAATGGAAAACTGCTTTCAAAACTAAGTTCGGTTTATATGAGTGGTTAGTCATGCCTTTTGGGTTAACTAATGCACCTAGTACTTTCATGAGATTAATGAACGAGGTTTTGCGTGCTTTCATTGGGAAATTCGTTGTCGTATATTTTGATGATATATTAATTTACAGCAAATCATTGGATGAACATCTTGATCATTTACGTGCTGTTTTTAATGCACTACGCGAGGCACGCTTATTTGGTAACCTTGAGAAGTGCACCTTTTGCACCGATCGAGTGTCTTTTCTTGGTTATGTTGTAACTCCACAGGGAATTGAGGTTGATCAAGCCAAGGTGGAAGCTATACAGGGATGGCCTGTTCCAAAGACTATCACCCAGGTGCGGAGTTTCCTAGGACTTGCTGGATTCTATCGCCGTTTTGTGAAGGATTTCAGCACCATTGCTGCACCATTGAATGAGCTTACCAAGAAGGGGGTGCCTTTTGAGTGGGGCAAAACACAAGAGAATTCATTCGACATGTTGAAAGATAAGTTAACTCACGCGCCTCTCCTACAACTTCCTGATTTTAATAAGACTTTTGAGCTTGAATGTGATGCTAGTGGAATTGGTCTGGGAGGTGTTTTGTTACAAGAGGGAAAGCCTATTGCATATTTTAGTGAGAAATTGAGTGGGCCTGTTCTCAATTATTCTACTTATGATAAAGAACTCTATGCTCTTGTTCGAACATTAGAGACATGGCAGCATTATTTGTGGCCCAAAGAGTTTGTTATCCATTCTGATCATGAATCTTTAAAACATATTCGTAGTCAAGGAAAACTGAATCGTAGGCATGCAAAATGGGTTGAATTTATTGAATCTTTTCCTTATATTATTAAACACAAGAAAGGGAAGGAGAATATTATTGCTGATGCTTTGTCACGGAGATATACTTTGCTGAATCAACTTGATTATAAGATCTTTGGGTTAGAAACAATTAAGGACCAATATGTTCACGATGCTGATTTTAGAGACGTGTTGCTGCATTGTAAAGATGGAAAAGGATGGAACAAATTCATCGTTAGTGATGGTTTTGTGTTTAGAGCTAACAAGCTATGCATTCCAGCTAGCTCTGTTCGTTTGTTGTTGTTGCAGGAAGCACATGGAGGTGGCTTGATGGGACATTTTGGAGCAAAGAAGACCGAGGACATACTTGCTGGTCATTTCTTTTGGCCAAGGATGAAGAGAGATGTGGAGAGGTTTGTTGCTCGTTGCACAACATGTCAAAAGGCAAAGTCACGGTTAAATCCCCACGGTTTGTATCTACCTCTTCCTGTGCCTAATGCTCCTTGGGAGGATATATCTATGGATTTTGTGTTGGGATTACCAAGGACTAGGAGGGGACGTGATAGTGTGTTTGTGGTTGTTGATAGATTTTCTAAGATGGCACATTTCATACCATGTCATAAAACTGATGATGCTACAAATATTGCTGATTTGTTCTTTCGAGAAATTGTTCGCTTACATGGTGTGCCCAACACAATTGTTTCTGATCGTGATGCTAAATTTCTTAGTCATTTTTGGAAGACTTTGTGGTTTAAATTGGGGACTAAGCTTTTATTTTCCACCACTTGTCATCCCCAAACTGATGGTCAAACTGAAGTAGTAAATAGAACTTTATCCACTATGTTAAGGGCTGTTTTAAAGAAGAATATTAAGATGTGGGAAGAATGTTTGCCTCATATTGAGTTCGCTTATAATCGTTCATTGCATTCTACTACAAAAATGTGTCCTTTCGAGATTGTCTATGGCTTCTTGCCACGTGCTCCTATTGATTTAATGCCTTTGCCAAGTTCTGAAAAAAAGAATTTTGATGCTAAGCAACGTGCTGAATTGATGTTAAAATTGCATGAAGCTACTAAAGAAAACATAGAGCGCATGAATGCTAAGTACAAATGTGCTGGAGATAAAGGTAGAAAGCAATTGATTCTGGAACCTGGGGATTTGGTTTGGTTGCATTTGCGAAAAGATAGATTTCCAGAACTGAGAAAATCCAAATTGATGCCTAGAGCTGGTGGCCCTTTTAAAGTGCTACAACGAATTAATGAGAATGCATATAAGCTTGATCTTCCTGCAGATTTTGGGGTTAGTCCCACATTTAACATTGCAGATTTGAAGCCTTATTTGGGTGAGGAAGATGAGCTTGAGTCGAGGACGACTCAAATGCAAGAAAGGGAGGATGATGAGGACATCAACACCAGCGATACATCCTCTCCGACACAACCTATAGCTGGTCCTCTTACTCGTGCTCGTGCTCGTCAACTTAATCATCAAGTGAGTTCCATGATAAGCTCTTGTCCATCTTGTTTAGACAATGGAAACGCGTGCACTCTTGTTTTGATTAGGAACCGAGGAGAAGACCGAAAGGGAGAAGGACTCGCGCTAGCTGGATTCGGACTGCAGCAAAGCACCAACTTGTGACCGCCACCACGGTTGCATACGGATTCGGATTCAGGCGCTTCAGGACTTGTTGGAAAGCTTATCAAGTTTACTTTCATATGAATCAAGTCCCACGTCAATATCTGTTCGGCAGCAGCGGCAATGATCCAATTACCGTCGACAGGTCTTGCTGTCCAGGGTGCTGCGTCACCTCATTTTGGGCTTATGGCCCATGTATCAAGTTGGGTCCATTAGGGACGCGTCCTAGGGTTGGAGGACGACCCCAACACTCTTTTGGTCGTCAATCCATCTACTTATATCCCTCTATAGCCGCCATGGTCGGGTTGGGTTTTGTTTAGATCAAGTTTAGCCTTAGCTACTTGCTTGTAGGCGCGCGTGCAGGATCAGCCGCCCGTCTCCCTGTCTTCGGAACCCCATTGTTGATTAAGATTCAGTTTGAAACCTTCAATTTCATCTTGCAAATTCAGTGCTTGATTCCTCGTTCTTGCTAGTTCTTCGATTGCTTGCAGGACGGGAGCCCTAGGGGCTGGTTGTCGCGCTCCACAAGATCGTGACGGCTATTGGACGTGGTGTATCGGTTGCTAAGGCGCGGTCTTGAGGGCTGTAGTCGGGCCGTGAACGTCATCTCCATCCACCAATCGAGTTATCCCCGTTTCTCATCGAAAGATCGGGCAAAAACCCTAGCGGGATGGCATCACGGCCATCCCGAGCGAGTTTTGCGGCAGCGTTCCATCAGAAATGAAAGTGCCAAAAACCAACCAAACATGAGTTTTGGGGTCAAACGGAGATGATTGGGAGCGTCCATTGCGAAAAATTCAACTGCGAGTTTTTTGGTGAATCAGTGCGATAAACGGCCATCCCGAGCGAGTTTTGGGGCACCGTTCCGTCGGAAATGAAAGTGCCCAAAACCAACCAAACATGAGTTTTGGGTCAAACAGAGATGATTGGGTGTGTCCATTGCGAAAAATTCAACTGTGAGTTTTTTGGTGAATCAGTGGGAAAAATGGCCATCCCGAGCGAGTTTTGCGGCACCGTTCCGTTGGAAATGAAAGTGTCGAAAACCAAGCAAACATGAGTTTTGGGTCAAACATAGATGATTGGGTGTGTCTGTTGCGAAGAATTTAACTGCGAGTTGTTTGGTGAATCAGGGGGAAAAACGGCCATCCCGAGCGAGTTTTGCGGCACCGTTCCATCGGAAATGAAAGTGTCAAAAACCAACCAAACATGAGTTTTGGGTGAAACGGAGATGATTGGGTGCGTCCGTTGCGAAAAAAATCAACTGCGAGTTTTTTGGTGAATCAGTGCGATAAACGGCCATCCCGAGCGAGTTTTGCGGCAGCGTTCCATCAGAAATTAAAGTACCAAAAACCAACCAAACATGAGTTTTGGGTCAAACGGAGATGATTGGGTGCGTCCATTGCGAAAAATTCAACTAGGAGTTTTTTCGTGAATCAGTGGGAAAAACGGCCATCCCAAGCGAGTTTTGCGGCACCGTTCCGTCTGAAATGAAAGTGCCAGAAACCAGCCAAAAATGAGTTTTTGGTGAAACAGATAGGATTGGGTGCGTCCGTTGCGAAAGAATCAATTGCGAGTTTTTTCGTGAATCAGTGGGAAAAACGGTCATCCCGAGCGAGTTTTGCGCCATTGTTCCGTCAGAAATGAAAGTGCCAAAAACCAACTAAACATGAGTTTTGGGTCAAACGGAGATGATTGGGTGCGTCCGTTGCAAAAAATTCAACTGTCAGTTTTTCGTGAATCAGTGGGAAAAACGACCATCCCGAGCGAGTTTGCGGCACCATTCCGTCAGAAATGAAAGTGCCAAAAACCCACCAAACATGAGTTTTTGGTCAAACGGTGATGATTGGGTGCGTCCGTTGCGAAAAAATGAACTGCTAGTTTTTTCGTGAATCAGTTGGAAAAACGGCCATCCCGAGCGAGTTTTGTGGCACCGTTCCATCGGAAATGAAAGTGTCAAAAACCAACCAAACATCAGTTTTGGGTGAAACGGAGATGATTGGGTGCGTCCATTGCGAAAAATTCAACTGCGAGTTTTTTCGTGAATCAGTGGGAAAAACAGCCATCCCAAGCGAGTTTTGCGGCACCGTTCCGTCAAAAATAAAAGTGCCAAAACCCCACCAAACAAGACTTTTGGGTCAAACGGAGATGATTGGGTGCGTTCGTTGTGAAAAATTCTACAACGAGTTTTTTTAGGCAATCAGTGGGAAAAACGGTCATCCCGAGCGATTTTTGCGGCACCGTTCCGTTAAAAATGAAAGTGCCAAAAACCAAGCAAACATGAGTTTTGGGTCAAACGGAGATGATTGGGTGTGTCTGTCGTGAAAAATTTAACTGCAAGTTTTTTTGGTGAATCAGTGGGGAAAACGACCATCCTGAGCGAGTTTTGCGGCACCGTTCCGTCGGAAACGAAAGTGCCAAAAACCAACCAAACATGAGTTTTCGGTCAAACGAAGATGATTGGGTGCGTCCATTGCGAAAAATTCAACTACGAGTTTTTTGGTGAATCAGTGCGATAAACGGCCATCCCGAGCGAGTTTTGCGGCACCGTTCCATCGGAAATGAAAGTGCCAAAAACCAACCAAACATGAGTTTTGGGTCAAACGGAGATGATTAGGTGCGTCCGTTGCGAAAAATTCAACTGCGAGTTTTTTGGTGAATCAGTGCGATAAACGGCCATCCCTAGCGAGTTTTGGGGCACCGTTCCGTCGGAAATGAAAGTGCCAAAAACCAACCAAACATGAGTTTTGGGTCAAACAGAGATGATTGGGTGCGTCCATTGCGAAAAATTCAACTGCGAGTTTTTTGGTGAATCAGTGCGATAAACGGCTATCCCGAGCGAGTTTTGCGGCACCGTTCTGTCGGAAATGAAAGTGGGAAGAACCAACCAAACTTGAGTTTTGGGTCAAACGGAGATGATTGGGTGCGTCCATTGCGAAAAATTCAACTCCAAGATTTTTCGTGAATCAGCGGGAAAAACACCCATCCCGAGCGAGTTTTGCGGAACCGTTCCGTCGGAAATGAATGTGCCAAAAATACATCAAACATGAGTTTTGGGTCAAACGGAGATGATTTGGTCCGACCGTTGCGACAAATTCAACTAGGAGTTTTTTTGGGAATCAGTGGGAAAAACGGTCATCCCGAGCGAATTTTGCGGCACCGTTCCGTCGGAAATGAAAGTGCCAAAAACCAACCATACATGAGTTTTGGGTCAAACAGAGATGGTTGGGTGGGTCCGTTGTGAAAAATTCAACTGCGAGTTTTTTTGGTGAATCAGTGGGAAAAACAGGCATCCCGAGCGAGTTTTGCGGCACCGTTCCGTCAGAAATGAAAGTGCCAAAAACGAACCAAACATGAGTTTTGGGTCAAACGGAGATGATTGGGTGCGTCCGTTGCGAAAAATTCAACTACGAGTTTTTTTAGGGAATCAGTGCGAAAAACGGCCATCCCGAGCGAGTTTTGCGGCACCGTTCCATCAGAAATGAAAGTGCCAAAAACCAACCAAACATGAGTTTTGGGTCAAACGGAGATGATTGGGTGCGTCCATTGCGAAAAATTCAACTAGGAGTTTTTTTGGGAATGAGTGGGAAAAACGGTCATCCCGAGCGAGTTTTGCGGCACCGTTCCGTCGGAAATGAAAGTGCCAAAAACCAACCATTGATGAGTTTTGGGTCAAACAGAGATGGTTGGGTGGGTCCGTTGCGAAAAATTCAACTGCGAGTTTTTTTGGTGAATCAGTGGGGAAAACGGCCATCCCGAGCGAGTTTTGCGGCACCGTTCCGTCGGAAATGAAAGTGCCAAAAACCAACCAAACATGAGTTTTGGGTCAAACGGAGATGATTGGGTGCGTCCGTTGCAAAAAATTCAACTGTCAGTTTTTCGTGAATCAGTGGGAAAAACGACCATCCCGAGCGAGTTTGCGGCACCATTCCGTCAGAAATGAAAGTGCCAAAAACCAACCAAACATGAGTTTTGGGTCTAACGGAGATGATTGGGTGCGTCCGTTGCGAAAAAAAATCAACTGTGAGTTTTTTGGTGAATCATTGCGATAAACGGCCATCCCGAGCGAGTTTTGCGGCAGCGTTCCATCAGAAATGAAAGTGCCAAAAACCAACCAAACATGAGTTTTGGGTCAAACGGAGATGATTGGGTGCGTCCATTGCGAAAAATTCAACTAGGAGTTTTTTCGTGAATCAGTGGGAAAAACGGCCATCCCAAGCGAGTTTTGCGGCACCGTTCCGTCGAAAACGAAAGTGCCAGAAATAAACCAAACATGAGTTTTCGGTCAAGCGGAGATGATTGGTTGCGTCCGTTGCGAAAAATTCAACTGCGAGTTTTTTTAGGGAATCAGTGAGAAAAATGGCCATCTCGAGCGAGTTTGGAGGCACCGTTCCGTCAGAAATGAAAGTGCCAAAAACCCACCAAACATGAGTTTTGGGTCAAACGGAGGTGATTGGGTGCGTCCATTGCGAAAAATTCAACTAGGAGTTTTTTTGGGAATCAGTGGGAAAAACGGTCATCCCGAGCGAGTTCTGCGGCACCGTTCCGTCGGAAATGAAAGTGCCAAAAACCAACCAAACATGAGTTTGGGGTCAAATGGAGATGATTGGGTGCGTCCTTTGCGAAAAAATCAACTACGAGTTTTTTGGTGAATCTGTGGGAAAAACGGCCATCCCAAGTGATACGAACCCGCTAGGGTTTTTGCCCGATCTTTCGATGAGAAGCGGGGGATAACTTCGATTTGGACTGAAATGACGTTCACGACCCGACTACAACCATCCAAGGATGCTGCGCCTTAGCAATCGATACACCAATTCCAGCGGTTGCTCGCGATCTTGTGGATGCACGACCAACCAAACCACTAGGGTTATTCCTGCAAGCAATCGAAGAACAAGCAAGAACAAGTAGAACAAGCACTCTATTGCAAAATAAGAGATGAAGGTTCAAATCTGATACACATGAAGGTGGGGTTCCGAAATCAAGTAGAACGGATGGTCTAGTCGACACAAACGTCTACCAGGAAGTAGCAATAGCTAAACTTACATCTAAACAAAACCCAATCTGTTTGTGGCGGCTATGGGGAGGTATTAGAGGAGGAGAGGACGACCAGGAGGGTGTTGGGGTCGTCCTCCAACCCTAGGACGTGTCCTTAATGGACCCAACTTGATACATGGGCCAATAGCCCAAGATATGGTGACGCAGCACCCTGGACAGCAAGATCTCTCGGTAGTATTTGGATAATTGTCGCCGCTGTGTAGAAGATACGGACATGGGGCTGGATCCAAATGAAAGTAGACTTGTTAAGCTTTCCATCAAGTCCTGAACCATCCAAATCCGAGTCCGTATGAAGTCGTGGTGACCGTAACAAGTTGGGACTTTTCTGCAGTCCGAATTCAACTTCCAAAACGTGTTGGACTTGGACTCTTTCCTTTCTTTTGCCAAAACTAACGTGGTGACTTTGTGGAGAACATTAAGAACACTTGGACTTGGTCCCCAATCAACTTCATTGATCTTCCAAACTTTCCTTATGCAATCAAACCTTCCCTTCATCCATGCAAGTAATTCTGAAAAAGACAATATACACATTTTATGGTGCAGCACCAATTCATCAAATGTATCAATAATAAGTCTCATATAGAATGGTTGCACCTTTGGTTTAGAAGTGGATAAGATGGTCATATTTGAACCGGTGATGCCCTCATCATTCTCCCCTTCTTGTCTGCAAGTCGTCCTCGACTTGCTCCAATGGCATACAAATGTGCTTACTTTGATATCGGAATACCGAAGGATGACCATATTGCATGGCCACAACAAACAATACTCCCCTTCTTTAGGATGGCCCTGTTGCATATAAGAAAAACTAGGGATACTTTGTTGGACATTATTAGTGTTAGTGCATCCCTTGATTTGATCATGGTATTGTAGCTCCAAAGTAGATTTCATATTAGAGCAAATATAAACTTTATGCACCAAATAATTTCCTTTGCTATCATATTTGCCAATTGCATAAAGTGAACATTGAATAAAGCTTGGCAAAACAGATTTCATAGATATATCATTCTCCAAACTATTCAGGTCACAAAGAAAATCAAATTCGATATAACCTAAGCAATTTAAAGATGATATGATATTCAGCTCCTCTTTCTCACTAGCAATGCGACAAACTCTCCTTACTTTAGCATGCATGTCGTTAAGAATAGAATTATCATGTCCAAGCACTAGTCGTGTTGTAGATATAAGTGAAGCATGGTCATACTCACATGGAGTGATTGCAGCATCATATGTGTTGCTTTTCTCGCTCTCCTCTAACATGGTGGGTGTTGCACAAAAAGTCTTTTCCAACTTTTGTAGTGGGTGTAGCTGCTCAAATGGCTCAATGCATTCAATAGTATTGCTCTCATCCTCCTGCAAAATGTTATGGACAGCAAGGGGAAAAAGAGGGTGCTCTATCTCTAGTCGTGGTGATGAAGTTAGAGAAGAAGTATCACACAACTCTTCTTTGTCACAAGGTACAACAAGCAAATCATGTTGTGACAAAGGCATATCATCAACAAGTTCCACTATATTTTGCTCCCTTTCAACATTTAATGTAGATAATTGCTGGCTATAATGTGTCATACCATTCTTGCAAGTATTCAAAGATGAAAGAATCTGATTTTCAACTTTACAAGCAAGACAAAACAAGCAAGATATATGATTATATGTTTCACTGATGAGCAAAGTTTGAATTTCGGAATTGAGCCCTTTCATGAACCTACTCATAATATCTTCCATGCATTCATCCAGGCCACCAAACAGGATACAAATTTTAAAATCATGATAGTATTGTCTCACAGTCCTACTACCCTGTTTTAATTCCTCTAGTTTGGTAAGCAAGTAATCAGCATAATATGCAGGAACATATACACCTCTAAAATGCATTTTGAAGTCTTTCCATGTTTGCGGAACAATGTCATGCCTACAAAGATATTTCCATTCATACAAAGCATCCTTAGTTAAAGCATTAGAGGCAGCAAAAACCATTTGTTTCTCTGACAAATCATACTCAACAAATTCCTTATCTACAGCTAGCTCCCATTCAATATATGCATGAGGATCGTAGTTTCCTTCAAAGTAAGGTATTGCAGATTTTATTGTATCAAGTAAAACATTGCAAACCTCATGAGTGCCAAGCTTGTTACCATCCATTTGTTGAGCAAATTGCGAATACACAACCTGAGTAAGGCCATGCTTATTTTCCATGTGAATCCCTGCCATGATTAGAAGAAAACCAAAAACATCCACAATAATATCTATGCTCCAATCAACTACTAGGATGTGGTTGTTGTAAATATAATTCTCTCACTCTCAACCTGTTCAAACGAGCTCTTACCAATTCTTACCAAGCCAAACAAGAGGTGGCAGCAACCAACAAGTTGGAAACCCTGGAAAAAGTGTATCGGTGCCACAACAACAATTCCTTTCAAGTTGTAGTTGGATATGTGGAGCTGTAGGAAGGCTGAAATTAATGTGCAAGGAAGTACTAGCACCACATTAGTCACAAAGCAAGTTGAGAAATCGTTCAACGGTGGTACCGTGCTGGTCCTAGGCTAGACCGTGCTAGAGACGCGAGCCTAGACACAAACAAAGTCACGGTACAATAGGAAACAAAAAAGAACAAGAACAGCAAGTTATCACTCCCTTTTTCTCTTCCTCCTCACTTTTTTTTGCCTCTTTCTCTTTCTTTTTTCTTTTCTTTTACTTTGCACAACTAGAACAAATCTGAATTTTGACAAATCAGATTTTAAAAGAAACGACTTACAATCTATTTCTCTTTCTTTCAGGTAGTAACAAGAATAGAGCTAGCAACTCAGATTTTTAAATGTGCCCAAAACAGATTTGCTAGTGTTAAAAAAAAAGGGATAGATATGTGCAGCAAAGATGGTGATTACAACGGAGATGTATATGCTGTAGTGGATATTAATATGGTGGTGGTGATGGCAGCGGAGATGGGTATGATTGACAATGACCGAAACGTGACGAGAACTCGAAACTCTAAAAGTCTAACCCTAAGACCAGCAACTTGACTCAACCGATGTAAACCAAACTCAATAAGCCCTAACTAAGAAGTACCAGCAAAGGCTCAAAAAGATTTATAGGATTATGGAAAAACTAATCTACTATTTTTTGGCTTTTTTGGACTATAGGAAAAATAAAACAGCGAAGGATTGGAAATCTCTCACCGATAAACCTTGCTCTGAATACCAACTGATACGAACCCGCTAGGGTTTTTGCCCGATCTTTCGATGAGAAGCGGGGGATAACTTCGATTTGGACTGAAATGACGTTCACGACCCGACTACAACCATCCAAGGATGCTGCGCCTTAGCAATCGATACACCAATTCCAGCGGTTGCTCGCGATCTTGTGGATGCACGACCAACCAAACCACTAGGGTTATTCCTGCAAGCAATCGAAGAACAAGCAAGAACAAGTAGAACAAGCACTCTATTGCAAAATAAGAGATGAAGGTTCAAATCTGATACACATGAAGGTGGGGTTCCGAAATCAAGTAGAACGGATGGTCTAGTCGACACAAACGTCTACCAGGAAGTAGCAATAGCTAAACTTACATCTAAACAAAACCCAATCTGTTTGTGGCGGCTATGGGGAGGTATTAGAGGAGGAGAGGACGACCAGGAGGGTGTTGGGGTCGTCCTCCAACCCTAGGACGTGTCCTTAATGGACCCAACTTGATACATGGGCCAATAGCCCAAGATATGGTGACGCAGCACCCTGGACAGCAAGATCTCTCGGTAGTATTTGGATAATTGTCGCCGCTGTGTAGAAGATACGGACATGGGGCTGGATCCAAATGAAAGTAGACTTGTTAAGCTTTCCATCAAGTCCTGAACCATCCAAATCCGAGTCCGTATGAAGTCGTGGTGACCGTAACAAGTTGGGACTTTTCTGCAGTCCGAATTCAACTTCCAAAACGTGTTGGACTTGGACTCTTTCCTTTCTTTTGCCAAAACTGACGTGGTGACTTTGTGGAGAATATTAAGAACACTTGGACTTGGTCCCCAATCAACTTCATTGATCTTCCAAACTTTCCTTATGCAATCAAACCTTCCCTTCATCCATGCAAGTAATTCTGAAAAAGACAATATACACATTTTATGGTGCAGCACCAATTCATCAAATGTATCAATAATAAGTCTCATATAGAATGGTTGCACCTTTGGTTTAGAAGTGGATAAGATGGTCATATTTGAACCGGTGATGCCCTCATCACCAAGCGAGTTTTGCGGCACCGTTCCGTCGGACACGAAAGAGCCAAAAATACACCAAACATGAGTTTTGGGTCAAACGGAGATGATTGGGTGGGTCCGTCATGAAAAATTCAACTGCGAGTTTTTTTAGGGAATCAGTGGGAAAAACGGCCATCCCGAGCGAGTTTGGCGGCACCGTTCCGTCAAAAATGAAAGTGCCAAAACCCCACCAAACATGAATTTTGGGTCAAACGGAGATGATTGGGTGCGTCCGTTGTGAAAAATTCTACAACGAGTTTTTTTAGGCAATCAGTGGGAAAAACGGTCATCCCGAGCGATTTTTGCGGCACCGTTCCGTCAAAAATAAAAGTGCTAAAAACCTACCAAACATGAGTTTTGGGTCAAACGAAGATGATTGGGTGCGTCCGTTGTGAAAAAATCAACTGCGAGTTTTTTGCTGAATCAGTGGGAAAAACGGCCATCCCGAGCGAGTTTTGCGGCACCGTTCCGTCGGAAATGAAAGTGCCAAAAACCAACCAAACAAGAGTTTTGGGTCAAACGGAGATGATTGGGTGTGTCTGTCGCGAAAAATTTAACTACAAGTTTTTTTGGTGAATCAGTGGGGAAAACGGCCATCCCGAGCGAGTTTTGCGGCACCGTTCCGTCGGAAATGAAAGTGCCAAAAACCAACCAAACATGAGTTTTCGGTCAAACGGAGATGATTGGGTGTGTCTGTCCCGAAAAATTTAACTACAAGTTTTTTTGGTGAATCAGTGGGGAAAACGGCCATCCCGAGCGAGTTTTGCGGCACCGTTCCGTCGGAAATGAAAGTGCCAAAAACCAACCAAACATGAGTTTTGGGTCAAACGGAGATGATTGGGTGCGTCCGTTGCAAAAAATTCAACTGTCAGTTTTTCGTGAATCAGTGGGAAAAACGACCATCCCGAGCGAGTTTGCGGCACCATTCCGTCAGAAATGAAAGTGCCAAAAACCAACCAAACATGAGTTTTGGGTGAAACGGAGATGATTGGGTGCGTCCGTTGCGAAAAAAATCAACTGCGAGTTTTTTGGTGAATCAGTGCGATAAACGGCCATCCCGAGCGAGTTTTGCGGCAGCGTTCCATCAGAAATTAAAGTGCCAAAAACCAACCAAACATGAGTTTTGGGTCAAACGGAGATGATTGGGTGCGTCCATTGCGAAAAATTCAACTAGGAGTTTTTTCGTGAATCAGTGGGAAAAACGGCCATCCCAAGCGAGTTTTGCGGCACCGTTCCGTCTGAAATGAAAGTGCCAGAAACCAGCCAAAAATGAGTTTTTGGTGAAACAGATAGGATTGGGTGCGTCCGTTGCGAAAGAATCAATTGCGAGTTTTTTCGTGAATCAGTGGGAAAAACGGTCATCCCAAGCGAGTTTTGCGCCATTGTTCCGTCAGAAATGAAAGTGCCAAAAACCAACTAAACATGAGTTTTGGGTCAAACGGAGATGATTGGGTGCGTCCGTTGCAAAAAATTCAACTGTCAGTTTTTCGTGAATCAGTGGGAAAAACGACCATCCCGAGCGAGTTTGCGGCACCATTCCGTCAGAAATGAAAGTGCCAAAAACCCACCAAACATGAGTTTTTGGTCAAACGGTGATGATTGGGTGCGTCCGTTGCGAAAAAATGAACTGCTAGTTTTTTCGTGAATCAGTTGGAAAAACGGCCATCCCGAGCGAGCGTTCCATCGGAAATGAAAGTGTCAAAAACCAACCAAACATGAGTTTTGGGTCAAACGGAGATGATTGGGTGCGTCCATTGCGAAAAATTCAACTGCGAGTTTTTTCGTGAATCAGTGGGAAAAACAGCCATCCCAAGCGAGTTTTGCGGCACCGTTCCGTCAAAAATAAAAGTGCCAAAACCCCACCAAACAAGACTTTTGGGTCAAACGGAGATGATTGGGTGCGTTCGTTGCGAAAAATTCTACAACGAGTTTTTTAGGCAATCAGTGGGAAAAACGGTCATCCCGAGCGATTTTTGCGGCACCGTTCCGTTAAAAATGAAAGTGCCAAAAACCAAGCAAACATGAGTTTTGGGTCAAACGGAGATGATTGGGTGTGTCTGTCGCGAAAAATTTAACTGCAAGTTTTTTTGGTGAATCAGTGGGGAAAACGGCCATCCTGAGCGAGTTTTGCGGCACCGTTCCGTCGGAAATGAAAGTGCCAAAAACCAACCAAACATGAGTTTTCGGTCAAACGAAGATGATTGGGTGCGTCCATTGCGAAAAATTCAACTACGAGTTTTTTGGTGAATCAGTGCGATAAACGGCCATCCCGAGCGAGTTTTGCGGCACCGTTCCATCGGAAATGAAAGTGCCAAAAACCAACCAAACATGAGTTTTGGGTCAAACGGAGATGATTAGGTGCGTCCGTTGCGAAAAATTCAACTGCGAGTTTTTTGGTGAATCAGTGCGATAAACGGCCATCCCTAGCGAGTTTTGGGGCACCGTTCCGTCGGAAATGAAAGTGCCAAAAACCAACCAAACATGAGTTTTGGGTCAAACAGAGATGATTGGGTGCGTCCATTGCGAAAAATTCAACTGCGAGTTTTTTGGTGAATCAGTGCGATAAACGGCTATCCCGAGCGAGTTTTGCGGCACCGTTCTGTCGGAAATGAAAGTGGGAAGAACCAACCAAACTTGAGTTTTGGGTCAAACGGAGATGATTGGGTGCGTCCATTGCGAAAAATTCAACTCCAAGATTTTTCGTGAATCAGCGGGAAAAACACCCATCCCGAGCGAGTTTTGCGGAACCGTTCCGTCGGAAATGAATGTGCCAAAATACATCAAACATGAGTTTTGGGTCAAACGGAGATGATTTGGTCCGACCGTTGCGACAAATTCAACTAGGAGTTTTTTTGGGAATCAGTGGGAAAAACGGTCATCCCGAGCGAATTTTGCGGCACCGTTCCGTCGGAAATGAAAGTGCCAAAAACCAACCATACATGAGTTTTGGGTCAAACAGAGATGGTTGGGTGGGTCCGTTGTAAAAAATTCAACTGCGAGTTTTTTTGGTGAATCAGTGGGAAAAACAGGCATCCCGAGCGAGTTTTGCGGCACCGTTCCGTCAGAAATGAAAGTGCCAAAAACGAACCAAACATGAGTTTTGGGTCAAACGGAGATGATTGGGTGCGTCCGTTGCGAAAAATTCAACTACGAGTTTTTTTAGGGAATCAGTGCGAAAAACGGCCATCCCGAGCGAGTTTTGCGGCACCGTTCCATCAGAAATGAAAGTGCCAAAAACCAACCAAACATGAGTTTTGGGTCAAACGGAGATGATTGGGTGCGTCCATTGCGAAAAATTCAACTAGGAGTTTTTTTGGGAATGAGTGGGAAAAACGGTCATCCCGAGCGAGTTTTGCGGCACCGTTCCGTCGGAAATGAAAGTGCCAAAAACCAACCATTGATGAGTTTTGGGTCAAACAGAGATGGTTGGGTGGGTCCGTTGCGAAAAATTCAACTGCGAGTTTTTTTGGTGAATCAGTGGGGAAAACGGCCATCCCGAGCGAGTTTTGCGGCACCGTTCCGTCGGAAATGAAAGTGCCAAAAACCAACCAAACATGAGTTTTGGGTCAAACGGAGATGATTGGGTGTGTCTGTCGCGAAAAGTTTAACTACAAGTTTTTTTGGTGAATCAGTGGGGAAAAGGGCCATCCCGAGCGAGTTTTGCGGCACCGTTCGGTCGGAAATGAAAGTGCCAAAAACCAACCAAACATGAGTTTTCGGTCAAACGAAGATGATTGGGTGCGTCCATTGCGATAAATTCAACTACGAGTTTTTTGGTGAATCAGTGCGATAAACGGCCATCCCGAGCGAGTTTTGCGGCACCGTTCCATCGGAAATAAAAGTGCCAAAAACCAACCAAACAGGAGTTTTGGGTCAAACGGAGATGATTCGGTGCGTCCGTTGCGAAAAAAATCAACTGCGAGTTTTTTGGTGAATCAGTGCGATAAACGGCCATCCCGAGCGAGTTTTGCGGCAACGATCCATCAGAAATGAAAGTGCCAAAAACCAACCAGAGTTTTGGGTCAAACGGAGATGATTGGGTGCGTCCATTGCGAAAAATTCAACTAGGAGTTTTTTTGGGAATCTGTGGGAAAAACGGTCATCCCGAGCGAGTTTTGCGGCACCGTTCCGTCGGAAATGAAAGTGCCAAAAACCAACCATACATGAGTTTTGGGTCAAACAGAGATGGTTGGGTGGGTTCGTTGCGAAAAATTTAACTGCGAGTTTTTTTGGTGAATCAGTGGGAAAAACGGCCATCCCGAGCGAGTTTTGCGGCACCGTTCCGTCAGAAATAAAAGTGCCAAAAACCAACCAAACATGAGTTTTGGGTCAAATGGAGATGATTGGGTGCGTCCGTTGCGAAAAATTAAACTACGAGTTTTTTGGTGAATCAGTGGGAAAAACGGCCATCCCGAGCGAGTTTGCGGCACCATTCCGTCGAAAATGAAAGTGCCAAAAATACACCAAACATGAGTTTTGGGTCAAACGGAGATGATTGGGTGCGTCCGTTGCGAAAAATTCAACTGCGAGTTTTTTTAGGGAATCAGTGGGAAAAACGGCCATCCCGAGCGAGTTTTGTCGCACCGTTCCGTCGGAAATGAAAGTGCCAAAAACCAACCAAACATGAGTTTTGGGTCAAACAGAGATGATTGGGTGGGTCCGTTGCGAAAAATTCAACTGCGAGTTTTTTTAGGGAATCAGTGGGAAAAACGGTCATCCCGAGCGAGTTTTGCAGCACCGTTCCGTCGGAAATGAAAGTGCCAAAAACCAACCAAACATGAGTTTTGGTCAAACAGAGATGATTGGGTGGGTCCGTTGCGAAAAATTCCGGCCATCCCGAGCGAGTTTTGCGGCACCGTTCCGTCAGAAATGAAAGTGCCAAAAACCAACCAAACATGAGTTTTGGGTCAAACGAAGATGATTGGGTGCGTCCGTTGCGAAAAATTCAACTGCGAGTTTTTTGGTGAATCAGTGGGAAAAACGGCCATCCCGAGCGAGTTTTGCGGCACCGTTCCGTCGGAAATGAAATGTCAAAAACCAACCAAACATGAGTTTTGGGTCAAAGAGAGATGATTGGGTGGGTCCATTGCGAAAAATTCAACTACGAGTTTTTCGGTGAATCAGTGGGAAAAACGGCCATCCCGAGTGAGTTTTGCGGCACCGTTCCGTCAGAAATGAAAGTGGGAAAAACCGACCAAACTTGAGTTTTGGGTCAACGGAGATGATTGGGTGCGTCCATTGCCAAAAATTCAACTCCAAGATTTTTCGTGAGTCAGTGGGAAAAACGGCCATCCCGAGCGAGTTTTGCGGAACCGTTCCGTCGGAAATGAAAGTGCCAAAAATACATCAAACATGAGTTTTGGTCAAACGGAGATGATTGGGTCCGACCGTTGCGACAAATTCAACTCGGAGTTTTTTTGGGAATCAGTGGGAAAAACGGTCATCCCGAGCGAGTTTTGCGGCACCGTTCCATCAGAAATAAAAGTGCCAAAAACCAACCAAACATGAGTTTTGGGTCAAACGGAGATGATGGGTGCGTCCGTTGCGCAAAAATCAACTACGAGTTTTTTGGTGAATCAGTGGGAAAAACGGCCATCCCGAGCGAGTTTTGCGGCACGTTCCGTCGGAAATGAAAGTGTCAAAACCAACCAAACATGAGTTTTGGGTCAAACGCATATGATTGGTGCGTCCATTGCGAAAAATTCAACTCCAAGATTTTTCGTGAATCAGTGGGAAAAACGGCCATCCCAAGCGAGTTTTGCGGCACCGTTCCGTCGAACACGAAAGTGCCAGAAATAAACCAAACATGAGTTTTTCGGTCAAACGGAGATGATTGGTTGCGTCCGTTGCGAAAAAATTCAACTGCGAGTTTTTTTAGGGAATCAGTGAGAAAAATGGCCATCTCGAGCGAGTTTGGAGGCACCGTTCCGTCAGAAATGAAAGTGCCAAAAACCCACCAAACATGAGTTTTGGGTCAAACGGAGGTGATTGGGTGCGTCCATTGCGAAAAATTCAACTAGGAGTTTTTTTGGGAATCAGTGGGAAAAACGGTCATCCCGAGCGAGTTCTGCGGCACCGTTCCGTCGGAAATGAAAGTGCCAAAAACCAACCAAACATGAGTTTTGGGTCAAATGGAGATGATTGGGTGCGTCCTTTGCGAAAAAATCAACTACGAGTTTTTTGGTGAATCTGTGGGAAAAACGGCCATCCCAAGCGAGTTTTGCGGCACCGTTCCGTCGGACACGAAAGAGCCAAAAATACACCAAACATGAGTTTTGGGTCAAACGGAGATGATTGGGTGGGTCCGTCATGAAAAATTCAACTGCGAGTTTTTTTAGGGAATCAGTGGGAAAAACGGCCATCCCGAGCGAGTTTGGCGGCACCGTTCCGTCAAAATGAAAGTGCCAAAACCCCACCAAACATGAATTTTGGGTCAAACGGAGATGATTGGGTGCGTCCGTTGTGAAAAATTCTACAACGAGTTTTTTTAGGCAATCAGTGGGAAAAACGGTCATCCCGAGCGATTTTTGCGGCACCGTTCCGTCAAAAATAAAAGTGCTAAAAACCTACCAAAACATGAGTTTTGGGTCAAACGAAGATGATTGGGTGCGTCCGTTGCGAAAAAATCAACTGCGAGTTTTTTGCTGAATCAGTGGGAAAAACGGCCATCCCGAGCGAGTTTTGCGGCACCGTTCCGTCGGAAATGAAAGTGCCAAAAACCAACCAAACAAGAGTTTTGGGTCAAACGGAGATGATTGGGTGTGTCTGTCGCGAAAAATTTAACTACAAGTTTTTTTGGTGAATCAGTGGGGAAAACGGCATCCCGAGCGAGTTTTGCGGCACCGTTCCGTCGGAAATGAAAGTGCCAAAAACCAACCAAACATGAGTTTTCGGTCAAACGGAGATGATTGGGTGTGTCTGTCCCGAAAAATTTAACTACAAGTGTTTTTGGTGAATCAGTGGGGAAAACGGCCATCCCCGAGCGAGTTTTGCGGCACCGTTCCGTCGGAAATGAAAGTGCCAAAAACCAACCAATCATGAGTTTTTCGGTCAAACGAAGATGATTGGGTGCGTCCATTGCGAAAAATTCAACTACGAGTTTTTTGGTGAATCAGTGCGATAAACGGCCATCCCGAGCGAGTTTTGCGGCACCGTTCCATCGGAAATGAAAGTGCCAAAAACCAACCAAACATGTGTTTTGGGTCAAAGGAGATGATTGTGGGACGCGTCCATTGCGAAAAATTAAACTGCGAGTTTTTTGGTGAATCAGTGCGATAAACGGCCATCCCGAGCGAGTTTTGGGGCACCGTTCCGTCGGAAATGAAAGTGCCCAAAACCAACCAAACATGAGTTTGGGTCAAACAGAGATGATTGGGTGTGTCCATTGCGAAAAATTCAACTGCGAATTTTTTGGTGAATCAGTGGGAAAAATGGCCACCCCGAGCGAGTTTTGCGGCACCGTTCCGTAGGAAATGAAAGTGTCGAAACCAAGCAAACATGAGTTTTGGGTCCAAACGTAGATGATTGGGATGTGTCTGTTGCGAAGAATTAACTGCGAGTTGTTTGGTGAACAGGGGAAAAACGGCCATCCGAGCGAGTTTTGCGGCACCGTTCCATCGGAATGAAAGTGCCAAAAAACCAACCAAACATGAGTTTTGGGTGAACGGAGATGATTGGGTGCGTCCGTTGCGAAAAAATTCAACTGCGAGTTTTTTGGTGAATCAGTGCGATAAACGGCCATCCCGAGCGATTATTGCGGCAGCGTCCCATCAGAAATGAAAGTGCCAAAAACCAACCAACATGAGTTTTGGGTCAACGGAGATGATTGGGAGCGTCCATTGCGAAAAATTCAACTACTAGTTTTTTGGTGACTCAGTGCGATAAACGGCCATCCCGAGCGAGTTTTGGGGCACCGTTCCGTCGGACATGAAAGTGCCCAAACCAACCAAACATGAGTTTTGGGTTCAAACAGCGATGATTGGGTGTGCTCCATTGCGAAAAATTCAAACTGCGAGTTTTTTGGTGAATTCCGTGGGAAAACAAAGGCCATCCGCGCGAGTTTTGCGGGCACCGTTCCGTCAGAATGAATGTGTCCAAAAACCAACCAAACATGAGTTTTGGGTCAACGGAGATGATTGGGTGCCGTCCGTTGCGAAAAAATCAACTGCGAGTTTTTTGGTGAATCATGTCGATAAACGGCCATCCCGAGCGAGTTTTGCGGCAGGCAGCGTTCCATCAGAAATTAAAGTGCCAAAAACCAACCAACATGAGTTTTGGGTCAACGAAGATGATTGGGTGCGTCCATTGCGAAAAATTCAAACTAGGAGTTTTTTCGTGAATTCAGTGGGAAAACGGCCATCCCAAGCGAGTTTTGCGGCACCGTTCCGTCAAAATGAAAGTGCCAAAACCCCACCAAACATGACTTTTTGGGTCAACGGAAGATGATTGGGTGCGTTTCGTGCCGAAAAATTCTACAACGAGTTTTTTTTTAGGCAATCAGTGGGAAAAACGGTCATCCCGAGCGATTTTTGCGGCACCGTTCCGTCAAAAATGAAAGTGCCAAAAACCCAATCAACACGAGTTTTGGGTCAAACGGAGATGATTGGGTGCGTTCGTTGCGAAAAATTCTACAACGAGTTTTTTTAGGCAATCAGTGGGAAAAACGGTCATCCCGAGCGATTTTTGCGGCAGCGTTCCGTCGGAAATGAAAGTGCAAAAACCCAACCAACATGAGTTTTCGGTCAAACGAAGATGATTGGGTGCGTCCATTGCGAAAAATTCAACTACGAGTTTTTTTGGTGAATCAGTGCGATAAACGGCCATCCCGAGCGAGTTGTTTTTGCGGCACCGTTCCATCGGAAATGAAAGTGCCAAAAACCAACCAAACATGAGTTTTGGGTCAAACGGAGATGATTGGGTGCATCCGTTTGTGAAAAATAAACTGCGAGTTTTTTTTGGTGAACTACAGTGCGATAAACGGTCCCCGAGCGAGTTTTGCGGCAGCGTTCCATCAGAAATGAAAGTGCCAAAAACCAACCAAACATGAGTTTTGGGTCAAACGGAGATGATTGGGTGCGTCCATTGCGAAAAATTCAACTATGAGTTTTTTGGTGAATCAGTGGGAAAAACGGCCATCCCGAGCGAGTTTTGCGGCACCGTTCCGTCGAAATGAAAGTGCCAAAAACCAACCAAACATGAGTTTTGGGTCAAACGGAGATGATTGGTGCGTCCGTTGCGAAAAATTCAACTGCGAGTTTTTTTGGGAATCAGTGGGAAAAACGGCCATCCCGAGCGAGTTTTGCGGCACCGTTCCGTCAGAAAAAAAGTGCCAAAAACCCACCAAACATGAGTTTTGGGTCAAACGGAGATGATTGGGTGCGTCCGTTGCGAAAAAATCAACGAGTTTTTTTGGTGAATCAGTGCGATAAACGGCCATCCCGAGCGAGTTTTGCGGCACCGTTCCATCGGAAATAAGTGCCAAAAACCAACCAAACATGAGTTTTGGGTCAAACGGAGATGATTGGGTGCGTCCGTTGCGAAAAAATCAACTGCGAGTTTTTTGGTGAATCAGTGAAAACGGCCATCCCGAGCGAGTTTTGCGGCACGTTCCGTCAGAAATGAAAGTGCCAAAAACCAAACATGAGTTTGGGTCAAACGGAGATGATTGGGTGCGTCCATTGCGAAAAATTCAACTCGAGTTTTTTGGGAATCAGTGGAAACGGCCATCCCTAGCGAGTTTTGCGGCACCGTTCCGTCGGAAATGAAAGTGCCAAAAACCAACCAAACATGAGTTTTGGGTCAAACGGAGATGATTGGGTGCGTCCATTGCGAAAAATTCAACTGCGAGTTTTTGTGAATCAGTGGGAAAAACGGCCATCCCGAGCGAGTTTTGCGGCACCGTTCCGTCGAAAATGAAAGTGCCAAAAACCAACCAAACATGAGTTTTGGGTCAAACGGAGATGATTGGGTGCGTATTGCGAAAAATTCAACTGCGAGTTTTTTCGTGAATCAGTGGGAAAAACGGCCATCCCGAGCGAGTTTTGCGGCACCGTTCCGTCGGAAATGAAAGTGCCAAAAACCACCAAACATGAGTTTTGGGTCAAACGGAGATGATTGGGTGCGTCCGTTGCGAAAAATTCAACTACGAGTTTTTTTCGGAATCAGTGGGAAAAACGGCCATCCCGAGCGAGTTTTGCGGCACCGTTCCGTCAGAAATAAAGGCCAAAAACCCACCAAACATGAGTTTTGGGTCAAACGGAGATGATTGGGTGCGTCCGTTGCGAAAAAATCAACTGCGAGTTTTTTGCTGAATCAGTGGGAAAAACGGCCATCCCGAGCGAGTTTTGCGGCACCGTTCCGTCAGAAATGAAAGTGCCAAAAACCAACCAAACATGAGTTTGGTCAAACGGAGATGATTGGTGCGTCCGTTGCGAAAAATTCAACTGCGAGTTTTTGGTGAATCAGTGGAAAACGGCATCCCGAGCGAGTTTTGCGGCCGTTCCGTCGGAAATGAAAGTGCCAAAAACCAACCAAACATGAGTTTTGGGTCAAACGGAGATGATTGGGTGCGTCATTGCGAAAAATTAACTGCGAGTTTTTGGTGAATCAGTGGGAAAAACGGTCATCCCGAGCGAGTTTTGCGGCACCGTTCCGTCAAAATGAAAGTGCCAAAAACCAACCAAACATGAGTTTTGGGTCAAACGGAGATGATTGGGTGCGTCCGTTGCGAAAAATTCAACTACGATTTTTTAGGGAATCAGTGGGAAAAACGGCCATCCTGAGCGAGTTTTGCGGCCCGTTCCGTCGGAAATGAAAGTGCCAAAAAACAACCAAACATGAGTTTGGGTCAAACGGAGATGATTGGGTGCGTCC
Organism: Coix lacryma-jobi var. lacryma-jobi; assembly: GCA_009763385.1. Taxonomy (NCBI): domain Eukaryota; kingdom Viridiplantae; phylum Streptophyta; class Magnoliopsida; order Poales; family Poaceae; genus Coix; species Coix lacryma-jobi. Next base: position 1,022 of record VDCT01000778.1, on the reverse strand, counting down.
ATGGCGAAAATTCAACTAGGAGTTTTTTCGGATTAGTGAAAAAACGGCCATCCCAAGCGAGTTTTGCGGCACCGTTCCGTCTGAAATGAAAGTGCCAAAAACCAACCAAACATGAGTTTTGGGTCAAACGGAGGATTGGGTGCGTCCATTGCGAAGAATTCAACTGCGAGTTTTTTCGTGAATCAGTGGGAAAAACGGCCATCCGAGCGAGTTTGCGGCATTGTTCCGTCGGAAATGAAAGTGCCAAAACCAACAACATGAGTTTGGTCAAACGGAGATGATTGGGTGCGTCCGTTGCGAAAAATTAACTACGCGATTTTTTGGTGAATCAGTGGGAAAAACGGCCATCCCGAGCGAGTTTTGCGGCACCGTTCCGTCAAAATGAAAGTGCCAAAATACACCAAACATGAGTTTTGGGTCAAACGGAGATGATGGGTGCGTCCGTTGCGAAAAATTCAACTGCGAGTTTTTTGGGAATCAGTGGGAAAAACGGTCATCCCGAGCGTTTTGCGGCACCTGTTCCGTCAAAAATAAAAGTGCCAAAAACCTAGCAACATGAGTTTTGGGTCAAACGGAGATGATTGGGTGCGTCCGTTGCGAAAAAATCAACTGCGAGTTTTTTGCTAAATCAGTGGGAAAAACGGCCATCCCGAGCGAGTTTTGCGGCACCGTTCCGTCGGAAATGAAAGTGCCAAAAACCACCAAACATGAGTTTGGGGTCAAACGGAGATGATTGGGGTGTGTCTGTTGCGAAAAAATTTAACTGCAAGTTTTTTTCGTGAATCAGTGGAAAAACGGCCATCCGAGCGAGTTTTGCGGCACCGTTCCGTCAGAATGAAAGTCAAAAACCAACCAAACATGAGTTTTGGGTCAAACGGAGATGATTGGGTGCGTCCATTGCGAAAAAATTCAACTGCGAGTTTTTTGGTGAATCAGTGGGAAAAACGGCCATCCCGACTTATGCGGACCGTTCGTCAGAAATGAAAGTGCCAAAAACCACCAAACATGAGTTTGGGTCAAAC
>VDCT01000777.1:0-24557 GCA_009763385.1 Coix lacryma-jobi var. lacryma-jobi | reverse complement strand
TCTTCGGTGTGAGTCATCAAATCGCCTTAGAAGAGCAGCAAGGCTTTTGTCCACACTAGCAACGGATTCCTCCAAACTTGTAAGCTTGTTGTTTGTGGCCATCTGCGTAGCCTCCAACTGCCCCAGCTTTTCATTTGTCACCTGCAAGTCATTATCAAGTCCCTCTGTGTGCAGCTTCACCTTCCTTTCAAAATGCTGTATGATGCCCTTAGTGCGAGGTGTATGTAGTGTTCGTTATCATCATCTCCCCTGTCATGGTTCAAAACAAAGACAACAAGAAAGACAAGTGAAGAAATAAAAGCCTACAACTACTAGGATGTAGCTACAGCGAAGTCTCTCACACTCAACTTGTTACACAAGTTCTTACCAATTCTTACCTTGCTTGACAGGAGGGGTCGTCTACCAACAAGTCTTCAGCAATGGATGAAGTGTATCGGTGCTGCGGCACAAGGACCTGTCAAGCTGTAGAGTATGTGGAGCTATAGGTGGGCTTGAAACAAGGAACGAACTAGCAGCACGTTAGTTATAAAGGCGAGCTGAATAAACGTTCGACGACGGTACTGTGCTGGTCCTAGGCTAGACCGTGCTAGAGACGCGAGCCTGGACACAAAGGAAAACCACAGCACACCCCTGGAAACAAGGTGGAACAAACCTAAAATCAATATGAAAAATAGCCCCTTTTCTTTTGAATCTTTTCTCTTTTCTTTTTTTCCCCTTTTTTTGGGCAACCTCAAAATCTGATTATATGAACAAAGAATACAAAGGAGCAATTCACTACACACACTTTTTCCGAAAGTACAGGGTATTCCGGTAAGAAGAAGATACTCTCTCTCTCTCTCTCTAGAGTAAGGCCGAACAAGTATGGAGTTATCTTTCTTTTCGATCACAGAAGGACTCACGAAGATGGAGTTCAGGATATATTAACAAGCGGACTCCAAGTTCTACTCGGTTTCCACTCAGAACCAACCACAAACGGATTCCACCTATTGCCGAGTTCTACTCTGGTTTCCTTTTTTTTATCACGTTGGTGGAACTCAGATTGGAACTCAACTCGATCCGGACCAAGACCACAGTTCAATTCGGACTTCACAACAGATTCGACAGAGAGAAGATATGGTAATACTCAGCTGTGTAAAGATGGTGACAAGAACTCGAAACTCTAAAGGACTAGACACTAAGACCAGCAACTCGACACAAACCGAAGCAACGCAAATTCAACAAGCCCTAACTAAACGGTACTTAGCCAAGGCACAAAGGTTTAATAGGATTATGGAAAAAACTAATCTACTATATTTTTTTTTGGCTTTTCTGGACTATAGGAAATTAATTAAAAACAGCAATGGATTAGAAGTCTCTCACCGAAGAACCTTGCTCTGATTACCAACTGATGCGAACCCGTTAGGGTTTTTGCCCGATCTTTCGATGAGAAACGGGGATAACTCGATTGGTGGATGGAGATGACGTTCACGGCCCGACTACAGCCCTCAAGACCGACGCCTTAGCAACCGATACACCACGTCCAATAGCCGTCCCGATCTTGTGGAGCGCGACAACCAGCCCCTAGGGCTCCCGTCCTGCAAGCAATCGAAGAACTAGCAAGACGAGGAAACAAGCACTGAATTTGCAAGATGAAATTGAAGGTTTCAAACTGAATCTTAATCAACAATGGGGTTCCGAAGACAAGGAGACGGGCGGCTGATCCTGCACGCGCGCCTACAAGCAAGTAGCTAAGGCTAAACTTGATCTAAACAAAACCCCACCCGACCATGGCGGCTATAGAGGGATATAAGTAGATGGATTGACGACCAAAAGAGTGTTGGGGTCGTCCTCCAACCCTAGGACGCGTCCCCTAATGGACCCAACTTGATACATGGGCCATAAGCCCAAAATGAGGTGACGCAGCACCCTGGACAGCAAGACCTGTCGACGGTAATTGGATCATTGCCGCTACTGCCAACAGATATTGACGTGAGACTTGATTCATATGAAAGTAAACTTGATAAGCTTTCCAACAAGTCCTGAAGCGCCTGAATCCGAATCCGTATGCACCCGTGGTGGCGGTCACAAGTTGGTGCTTGCTGCAGTCCGAAATCCAGCTAGCGCGAGTCCTTCTCCTTTCGGTCTTCTCCTTGGTTCCTAATCAAACAGAGTGCACGCGTTTCCATTGTCTAAACAAGATGGACAAGAGCTTATCATGGAACTCACTTGATGATAAGTTGACGAGCACGAGCACGAGTAAGAGGACCAGCTATAGGGTTGTGTCGGAGAGGATGTATCGCTGGTGTTGATGGTCCTCATCAGATTGGGTGCGTCCATTGCAAAAAAATTCAACTACGAGTTTTTTGGTGAATCAGTGCGATAAACGCCATCCCGAGCGAGTTTGCGGCACCGTTTCCATCGGAAATGAAAGTGCCAAAAACCAACCAAACATGAGTTTTGGGTCAAACGGAGATGATTGGGTGCATCCGTTGCGAAAAAATCAACTGCGAGTTTTTTGGTGAACCAGTGCGATAACGGTCCCGAGCGAGTTTTGCGGGCAGCGTTCCATCAGAAATGAAAGTGCCAAAAACCAACCAAACATGAGTTTTGGGTCAAACGGAGATGATGGGTGCGTCCATGCGAAAATTCAACTAGGAGTTTTTTCGTGAATCAGTGGGAAAAACGGCCATCCCAAGCGAGTTTTGCGGCACCGTTCCGTCTGAATGAAAGTGCCAAAACCAACCAAACATGAGTTTGGGTCAAATAGAGATGATTGGGGCGTCCATTGCGAAAAATTAAACTGCGAGTTTTTTCGTGAATCAGTGGGAAAAATGGCAAGCCCAAGCGAGTTTTGCGGCACCGTTCCGTCAAAAATGAAAGTGCCAAAACCCCACCAAACATGACTTTTGGGTCAACGGAGATGATTGGGTGCGTCCGTTGCGAAAAATTCAACTACGAGTTTTTTTAGGCAATCAGTGGGAAAAACGGTCATCCCGAGCGATTTTTGCCGGCACCGTTCCGTCAAAAATAAAAGTGCCCAAAAACCTACCAAACATGATTTTTGGGTCAAACGGAGATGATTGGTTGCGTCCGTTGCGAAAAAATCAACTGCGAGTTTTTTTGCTGAATCAGTGGGAAAAACGGCCATCCCGAGCGAGTTTTGCCGGCACCGTTCCGTCGGAAATGAAAGTGCCAAAAACCAACCAAACATGAGTTTTCGGTCAAACGGAGATGATTGGGGTGTGTCTGTTGCGAAAAATTTAACTGCAAGTTTTTTTTGGTGAATCAGTGGGAAAAACGGCCATCCCGAGCGAGGTTTTGCGGCACCGTTCCGTCAGAATGAAAGTGTCAAAAACCAACCAAACATGAGTTTTGGGTCAAACGGAGATGGATTGGGTGCGTCCATTGCGAAAAATTCAACTGCGAGTTTTTTGGTGAATCAGTGGGAAAAACGGCCATCCCGAGCGACTTATGCGGCACCGTTTCGTCGGAAATGAAAGTGCCAAAAACCCACCAAACATGAGTTTTGGGTCAAACGGAGATGATTGGGTGCGTCCATTGCGAAAAAATCAACTGCGAGTTTTTTCGTGAATCAGTGGGAAAACTGCCATCCCAAGCGAGTTTTGCGGCACCGTAATGTCAGAAATGAAACTGCCAAAACCCCACCAAACATGAGTTTTGGGTCAAACGGAGATGATTGGGTGTGTTTGTTACGAAAAAATCAACTGCGAGTTTTTTCGTGAATCAGTGGGAAAAACGGCCATCCCGATGCGAATTTTGCGGCACCGTTCCCTCAGAAATGAAAGTGCCAAAAACCAACCAAAAATGAGTTTTGGGTCAAACAGAGATGATTGGGTGCATCCGTTGCGAAAAAATCAATTGCAAGTTTTTTCGTGAATCAGTGGGGAAAACGGCCATCCCGAGCGAGTTTTGCGGCACCGTTCCGTCGGAAATGAAAGTGCCAAAAACCCACCAAACATGAGTTTTGGGTCAAACGGAGATGATTGGGTGCGTCCGTTGCGAAAAATTCAACTACGAGTTTTTTTAGGCAATCAGTGGGAAAAACGGCCATCCTGAGCGAGTTTTGTGGCACCGTTCCGTCGGAAATGAAAGTGCCAAAAATACACCAAACATGAGTTTTGGGTTAAACGGAGATGATGATGAGGACATCAACACCAGCGATACATCCTCTCCGACACAACCTATAGCTGGTCCTCTTACTCGTGCTCGTGCTCGTCAACTTAATCATCAAGTGAGTTCCATGATAAGCTCTTGTCCATCTTGTTTAGACAATGGAAACGCGTGCACTCTTGTTTTGATTAGGAACCGAGGAGAAGACCGAAAGGGAGAAGGACTCGCGCTAGCTGGATTCGGACTGCAGCAAAGCACCAACTTGTGACCGCCACCACGGTGGCATAGGGATTCGGATTCAGGCGCTTCAGGACTTGTTGGAAAGCTTGTCAAGTTTACTTTCATATGAATCAAGTCCCACGTCAATATCTGTTCGGCAGCAGCGGCAATGATCCAATTACCGTCGACAGGTCTTGCTGTCCAGGGTGCTGCGTCACCTCATTTTGGGCTTATGGCCCATGTATCAAGTTGGGTCCATTAGGGACGCGTCCTAGGGTTGGAGGACGACCCCAACACTCTTTTGGTCGTCAATCCATCTACTTATATCCCTCTATAGCCGCCATGGTCGGGTTGGGTTTTGTTTAGATCAAGTTTAGCCTTAGCCACTTGCTTGTAGGCGCGCGTGCAGGATCTGCCGCCCGTCTCCTTGTCTTCGGAACCCCATTGTTGATTAAGATTCAGTTTGAAGCCTTCAATTTCATCTTGCAAATTCAGTGCTTGTTTCCTCGTTCTTGCTAGTTCTTCGATTGCTTGTAGGACGGGAGCCCTAGGGGCTGGTTGTCGCGCTCCACAAGATCGTGACGGCTATTGGACGTGGTGTATCGGTTGCTAAGGCGCGGTCTTGAGGGCTGTAGTCGGGCCGTGAACGTCATCTCCATCCACCAATCGAGTTATCCCCGTTTCTCATCGAAAGATCGGGCAAAAACCCTAACGGGTTCGCATCAGTTGGTAATCAGAGCAAGGTTCTTCGGTGAGAGACTTCTAATCCATTGCTGTTTTTAATTAATTTCCTATAGTCCAGAAAAGCCAAAAAAAAATATAGTAGATTAGTTTTTCCATAATCCTATTAAACCTTTGTGCCTTGGCTAAGTACCGTTTAGTTAGGGCTTGTTGAATTTGCGTTGCTTCGGTTTGTGTCGAGTTGCTGGTCTTAGTGTCTAGTCCTTTAGAGTTTCGAGTTCTTGTCACCATCTTTACACAGCTGAGTATTACCATATCTTCTCTCTGTCGAATCTGTTGTGAAGTCCGAATTGAACTGTGGTCTTGGTCCGGATCGAGTTGAGTTCCAATCTGAGTTCCACCAACGTGATAAAAAAAAGGAAACCGAGTAGAACTCGGCAATAGGTGGAATCCGTTTGTGGTTGGTTCTGAGTGGAAACCGAGTAGAACTTGGAGTCCGCTTGTTAATATATCCTGAACTCCATCTTCGTGAGTCCTTCTGTGATCGAAAAGAAAGATAACTCCATACTTGTTCGGCCTTACTCTAGAGAGAGAGAGAGAGAGTATCTTCTTCTTACCGGAATACCCCTGTACTTTCGGAAAAAGTGTGTGTAGTGAATTGCTCCTTTGTATTCTTTTGTTCATATAATCAGATTTTGAGGTTGCCCAAAAAAAGGGGAAAAAAAGAAAAGAGAAAAGATTCAAAAGAAAAGGGGCTATTTTTCATATTGATTTTAGGTTTGTTCCACCTTGTTTCCAGGGGTGTGCTGTGGTTTTCCTTTGTGTCCAGGCTCGCGTCTCTAGCACGGTCTAGCCTAGGACCAGCACAGTACCGTCGTCGAACGTTTATTCAGCTCGCCTTTATAACTAACGTGGTGCTAGTTCGATCCTTGTTTCAGCCCACCTATAGCTCCACATACTCTACAGCTTGACAGGTCTTGTGCCGCAGCACCGATACACTTCATCCATTGCTGAAGACTTGTTGGTAGACGACCCCTCCTGTCAAGCAAGGTAAGAATTGGTAAGAACTTGTGTAACAAGTTGAGTGTGAGAGACTTGCTGTAGCTACATCCTAGTAATTGTAGGGCTTTTATTTCTTCACTTGCCTTTCTTGTTGTCTTTGTTTTTGAACCATGGCAGGGGGAGATGATGATAACGAAACACTACATACACCTCGCACTAAGGCCATCATACAACATTTTGAAAGGAAGGTGAAGCTGCACACAGAGGGACTTGATAATGACTTGCAGGTGACAAATGAAAAGCTGGGGCAGTTGGAGGCTACGCAGATTGCCACAAACGACAAGCTTACATGTTTGGAGGAATCCGTTGCTAGTGTGGACAAAAGCCTTGCTGCTCTCCTAAGGCGATTTGATGACTTCCACACCGAAGATAAAGAGAAGCATAAAGAAGAAAAGGAGGGAGATCGAGAGCACGGTAGTCATGAAGATGACTACACTGCTGATACTGAGCATGATGATCAAGACGCTCGTGATCGACGACGCCTACGTCACAACCGTAGAGGTATGGGTGGCAACCGCCGACGCGAGGTACACAATAATGATGATGCTTTCAGTAAGATTAAATTTAAGATACCTCCGTTTGATGGTAAATATGACCCTGATGCCTACATTACTTGGGAGATTGCTGTTGATCAAAAGTTTGCATGTCATGAATTTCCTGAGACTACACGTGTTAGGGCTGCTACTAGTGAGTTTACAGATTTTGCTTCTGTTTGGTGGATAGAATATGGAAAGAAAAATCCTAATAACTTACCTAGAACTTGGGATGCGCTGAAACGAGCCATGAGAGCTAGATTTGTTCCATCTTACTATGCCCGTGATATGATAAATAAGTTGCAGCAATTGAGACAAGGTGCTAAAAGTGTAGAAGAATATTATCAGGAATTACAAACGGGTATGTTGCGTTGTAACCTAGAGGAGGATGAGGAACCGGCTATGGCTAGACTTTTGGGTGGGTTAAATCGGGAAATTCAGGACATCCTCGCTTACAAAGAATACAATAGTGTAACCCGTTTGTTTCATCTTGCTTGTAAAGCTGAAAGGGAAGTGCAGGGACGACGTGCTAGCGCAAGGACTAATATTTCTACAGGGAAGGCTAATTCATGGCAGCAACGCATGACTACAACTCCATCTACACGTACGTCTACTCCATCATCTAGTGACAAGTCTCGAGCTGCTCCCACAAATTCAGTTGCAAAGACGATGCAAAAGCCTGCTGCGAGTACTTCATCCGTGGCATCGACGGGCAGAACAAGCAACATACAATGTCACCGGTGCAAGGGATATGGACACATGATGCGTGACTGTCCAAACAAGCGAGTTATGATTGTCAAAGATGATGGTGAGTGCTCATCTGCTAGTGATTTTGATGAAGACACGCTTGCACTGCTTGCGACTGACCATGCAGGTAATGAAGAACAAATAGAAGAACATATTAATGCAGGTGAAGCGGACCACTATGAAAGCTTGATCGTGCAGCGAGTGCTTAGTGCACAAATGGAGAAGGCGGAGCAAAATCAGCGACATATTTTATTCCAAACAAAGTGTGTCATCAAAGAGCGTTCTTGTCGCATGATCATTGATGGAGGTAGCTGCAACAACTTGGCAAGCAGCGATATGGTGCAGAAACTTGCCCTCAACACCAAACCACACCCGCATCCCTACTACATCCAATGGCTGAACAACAGTGGTAAGGCAAAGGTAACTAGACTTGTGAGAATCAATTTTTCCATCGGATCCTACAAAGATATTGTTGAATGTGATGTTGTGCCTATGCAAGCTTGTAACATTCTGCTAGGTAGACCTTGGCAATTTGATAGAGATTCTATGCATCATGGTAGATCAAATCAGTATTCTTTTCTATACCATGATCGAAAAATTGTGCTGCATCCTATGTCCCCTGAAACTATTATGCAAACTGATGTTGCAAGGGCTACTAAAGCAAAGAGCGAGAGCAGTAAAAATGATAAATCTGTAATTGGTAACAAAGATGAGATAAAACTGAAAGGACGTTGTATGATAGCTACCAAATCAGATATTAATGAGTTCAATGCATCCACTTCTGTTGCTTATGCTTTGATATGCAAGGATGCTTTGATTTCAATTGAGGATATGCAATGTTCTTTGCCCCCTGCTGTTGCTAACGTTTTGCAGGAGTATTCCGATGTGTTTCCAAGTGCGGTACCAGCGGGGTTGCCACCATTACGCGGGATTGAGCACCAAATTGATCTTATTCCTGGTGCGTCTTTGCCAAACCGTGCGCCATACAGGACAAACCCGGAAGAAACAAAGGAAATTCAGCGACAAGTGCAAGAACTACTGGACAAAGGTTATGTGCGAGAATCCCTTAGCCCTTGTGCTGTTCCAGTAATTTTAGTGCCTAAGAAAGATGGAACATGGCGTATGTGTGTTGATTGTAGAGCTATTAATAATATCACCATTCGATATCGACACCCTATTCCACGATTAGATGATATGCTAGATGAACTGAGTGGTGCTGTTGTGTTTTCAAAAGTTGATTTACGTAGTGGGTACCACCAGATTCGTATGAAATTGGGAGATGAATGGAAAACTGCTTTCAAAACTAAGTTCGGTTTATATGAGTGGTTAGTCATGCCTTTTGGGTTAACTAATGCACCTAGTACTTTCATGAGATTAATGAACGAGGTTTTGCGTGCTTTCATTGGGAAATTTGTTGTCGTATATTTTGATGATATATTAATTTACAGCAAATCATTGGATGAACATCTTGATCATTTACGTGCTGTTTTTAATGCACTACGCGAGGCACGTTTATTTGGTAACCTTGAGAAGTGCACCTTTTGCACCGATCGAGTGTGTTTTCTTGGTTATGTTGTAACTCCACAGGGAATTGAGGTTGATCAAGCCAAGGTGGAAGCTATACAGGGATGGCCTGTCCCAAAGACTATCACCCAGGTGCGGAGTTTCCTAGGACTTGCTGGATTCTATCGCCGTTTTGTGAAGGATTTCAGCACCATTGCTGCACCATTGAATGAGCTTACCAAAAAGGGGGTGCCTTTTGAGTGGGGCAAAACACAAGAGAATTCATTCGACATGTTGAAAGATAAGTTAACTCATGCGCCTCTCCTACAACTTCCTAATTTTAATAAGACTTTTGAGCTTGAATGTGATGCTAGTGGAATTGGTCTGGGAGGTGTTTTGTTACAAGAGGGAAAACCTATTGCATATTTTAGTGAGAAATTGAGTGGGCCTGTTCTCAATTATTCTACTTATGATAAAGAACTCTATGCTCTTGTTCGAACATTAGAGACATGGCAGCATTATTTGTGGCCCAAAGAGTTTGTTATCCATTCTGATCATGAATCTTTAAAACATATTCGTAGTCAAGGAAAACTGAATCGTAGGCATGCAAAATGGGTTGAATTTATTGAATCTTTTCCTTATATTATTAAACACAAGAAAGGGAAGGAGAATATTATTGCTGATGCTTTGTCACGGAGATATACTTTGCTGAATCAACTTGATTATAAGATCTTTGGGTTAGAAACAATTAAGGACCAATATGTTCACGATGCTGATTTTAGAGACGTGTTGCTGCATTGTAAAGATGGAAAAGGATGGAACAAATTCATCGTTAGTGATGGGTTTGTGTTTAGAGCTAACAAGCTATGCATTCCAGCTAGCTCTGTTCGTTTGTTGTTGTTGCAGGAAGCACATGGAGGTGGCTTGATGGGACATTTTGGAGCAAAGAAGACCGAGGACATACTTGCTGGTCATTTCTTTTGGCCAAGGATGAAGAGAGATGTGGAGAGGTTTGTTGCTCGTTGCACAACATGTCAAAAGGCAAAGTCACGGTTAAATCCCCACGGTTTGTATCTACCTCTTCCTGTTCCTAATGCTCCTTGGGAGGATATATCTATGGATTTTGTGTTGGGATTACCAAGGACTAGGAGGGGACGTGATAGTGTGTTTGTGGTTGTTGATAGATTTTCTAAGATGGCACATTTCATACCATGTCATAAAACTGATGATGCTACAAATATTGCTGATTTGTTCTTTCGAGAAATTGTTCGCTTACATGGTGTGCCCAACACAATTGTTTCTGATCGTGATGCTAAATTTCTTAGTCATTTTTGGAAGACTTTGTGGTTTAAATTGGGGACTAAGCTTTTATTTTCCACCACTTGTCATCCCCAAACTGATGGTCAAACTGAAGTAGTAAATAGAACTTTATCCACTATGTTAAGGGCTGTTTTAAAGAAGAATATTAAGATGTGGGAAGAATGTTTGCCTCATATTGAGTTCGCTTATAATCGTTCATTGCATTCTACTACAAAAATGTGTCCTTTCGAGATTGTCTATGGCTTCTTGCCACATGCTCCCATTGATTTAATGCCTTTGCCAAGTTCTGAAAAAATGAATTTTGATGCTAAGCAACGTGCTGAATTGATGTTAAAATTGCATGAAGCCACTAAAGAAAACATAGAGCGCATGAATGCTAAGTACAAATGTGCTGGAGATAAAGGTAGAAAGCAATTGATTCTGGAACCTGGGGATTTGGTTTGGTTGCATTTGCGAAAAGATAGATTTCCAGAACTGAGAAAATCCAAATTGATGCCTAGAGCTGATGGTCCTTTTAAAGTGCTGCAACGAATTAACGAGAATGCATATAAGCTTGATCTTCCTGCAGATTTTGGGGTTAGTCCCACATTTAACATTGCAGATTTGAAGCCTTATTTGGGTGAGGAAGATGAGCTTGAGTCGAGGACGACTCAAATGCAAGAAAGGGAGAATGATGAGGACATCAACACCAGCGATACATCCTCTCCGACACAACCTATAGCTGGTCCTCTTACTCGTGCTCGTGCTCGTCAACTTAATCATCAAGTGAGTTCCATGATAAGCTCTTGTCCATCTTGTTTAGACAATGGAAACGCGTGCACTCTTGTTTTGATTAGGAACCAAGGAGAAGACCGAAAGGGAGAAGGACTCGCGCTAGCTGGATTCGGACTGCAGCAAAGCACCAACTTGTGACCGCCACCACGGTTGCATACGGATTCGGATTCAGGCGCTTCAGGACTTGTTGGAAAGCTTATCAAGTTTACTTTCATATGAATCAAGTCTCACGTCAATATCTGTTCGGCAGTAGCGGCAATGATCCAATTACCGTCGACAGGTCTTGCTGTCCAGGGTGCTGCGTCACCTCATTTTGGGCTTATGGCCCATGTATCAAGTTGGGTCCATTAGGGACGCGTCCTAGGGTTGGAGGACGACCCCAACACTCTTTTGGTCGTCAATCCATCTACTTATATCCCTCTATAGCCGCCATGGTCGGGTGGGGTTTTGTTTAGATCAAGTTTAGCCTTAGCTACTTGCTTGTAGGCGCGCGTGCAGGATCAGCCGCCCGTCTCCTTGTCTTCGGAACCCCATTGTTGATTAAGATTCAGTTTGAAACCTTCAATTTCATCTTGCAAATTCAGTGCTTGTTTCCTCGTTCTAGCTAGTTCTTCGATTGCTTGCAGGACGGGAGCCCTAGGGGCTGGTTGTCGCGCTCCACAAGATCGTGACGGCTATTGGACGTGGTGTATCGGTTGCTAAGGCACGGTCTTGAGGGCTGTAGTCGGGCCGTGAACGTCATCTCCATCCACCAATCGAGTTATCCCCGTTTCTCATCGATAGATCGGGCAAAAACCCTAGCGGGTTCGCATCACAATCATCTCCGTTTGACCCAAAACTCATGTTTGGTGGGGTTTTGGCACTTTCATTTTTGACGGAACGGTGCCGCAAAACTCGCTTGGGATGGCCGTTTTTCCCACTGATTCACGAAAAAAACTCGCAGTTGAATTTTTCGCAATGGACGCACCCAATCATCTCCGTTTGACCCAAAACTCATGTTTGGTGGTTTTTGGCACTTTCATTTCCGACGAAACGGTGCCGCAAAACTCGCTCGGAATGGCCGTTTTTCCCACTGATTCACCAAAAAATTTGCAGTTGAATTTTTCGCAATGGTCGCACCCAATCATCTCCGTTTGACCCAAAACTCATGTTTGGTTGGTTTTTGACACTTTCATTCTGACGGAACGGTGCCGCAAAACTCGCTTGGGATGGCCGTTTTTCCCACTGATTCACGAAAAAACTCCTAGTTGAATTTTTCGCAATGGACGCACCCAATCATCTCCGTTTGACCCAAAAATCATGTTTGGTAGGTTTTTGGCACTTTTATTTTTGACCGAACAGTGCCGCAAAACTCGCTCGGGACCGTTTATCGCACTGGTTCACCAAAAAACTCGTAGTTGAATTTTTCACAATGGACGCACCCAATCATCTTCGTTTGACCGAAAACTCATGTTTGGTTGGTTTTTGGCACTTTCATTTCCGACGGAACGGTGCCGCAAAACTCGCTCGGGATGGTCGTTTATCGCACTGATTCACCAAAAAACTCGCAGTTGATTTTTTTGCAATGGACACACCCAATCATCTCCGTTTGACCCAAAACTCATGTTTGGTTGGTTTTTGGCACTTTCATTCTGACGGAACGGTGCCGCATAACTCGCTTGGGATGGCCGTTTTTCCCACTGATTCACGAAAAAAACTCGCAGTTGAATTTTTCGCAATGGACGCACCCAATCATCTCCGTTTGAGCCAAAACTCATGTTTGGTGGGTTTTTGGCACTTTCATTTCCGACGAAACGGTGCCGCAAAACTCGCTCGGGATGGCCGTTTTTCCCACTGATTCACCAAAAAACTCGCAGTTGAATTTTTCGCAATGGACGCACCCAATCATCTCCGTTTGACCCAAAACTCATGTTTGGTTGGTTTTTGACACATTCATTCTGACGGAACGGTGCCGCAAAACTCGCTCGGGATGGCCGTTTTTCTCACTGATTCACGAAAAAACTCGCAGTTAAATTTTTCGCAACAGACACACCCAATCATCTACGTTTGATCCAAAACTCATGTTTGGTTGGTTTTCGACACTTTCATTTTCGACGGAACGGTGCCACAAAACTCGCTCGGGATGGCCATTTTTCCCACTGATTCACCAAAAAACTCGCAGTTGAATTTTTCGCAATGGACACACCCAATCATCTCTGTTTGACCCAAAACTCATGTTTGGTTGGTTTTGGGCACTTTCATTTCCGACGGAACGGTGCCCCAAAACTCGCTAGGGATGGCCGTTTATCGCACTGATTCACCAAAAAAACTCGCAGTTGAATTTTTCGCAATGGACGCACCCAATCATCTCCGTTTGACCCAAAACTCATGTTTGGTTGGTTTTTGGCACTTTCATTTCTGATGGAACGTTGCCGCAAAACTCGCTCGGGATGGCCGTTTTTCGCACTGATTCACCAAAAAACTCGCAGTTGATTTTTTTCGCAACGGACGCACCCAATCATCTCCGTTTGACCCAAAACTCATGTTTGGTTGGTTTTTGGCACTTTCATTTCCGATGGAACGGTGCCGCAAAACTCGCTCGGGATGGCCGTTTATCGCACTGATTCAGCAAAAAACTCGTAGTTGAATTTTTCACAACGGACGCACCCAATCATCTCCGTTTGACCCAAAACTCATGTTTGGTGGGTTTTTGGCACTTTTATTTCTGACGGAACGGTGCCGCAAAAATCGCTCGGGATGAGCGTTTTTCCCACTGATTGCCTTAAAAAACTCGCTTGGGATGGCCGTTTTTCCCACTGATTCACGAAAAAAACTCGCAGTTGAATTTTTCGCCATGGACGCACCCAATCATTTCCGTTTGACCCAAAACTCATGTTTGGTTGGTTTTTGACACTTTCATTTTCGACGGAACGGTGCCACAAAACTCGCTCGGGATGGCCATTTTTCCCACTGATTCACCAAAAAACTCGCAGTTGAATTTTTCGCAATGGACACACCCAATCATCTCTGTTTGACCCAAAACTCATGTTTGGTTGGTTTTGGGCACTTTCATTTCCGACGGAACGGTGCCCCAAAACTCGCTAGGGATGGCCGTTTATCGCACTGATTCACCAAAAAACTCGCAGTTGAATTTTTCGCAATGGACGCACCCAATCATCTCCGTTTGACCCAAAACTCATGTTTGGTTGGTTTTTGGCACTTTCATTTCTGATGGAACGTTGCCGCAAAACTCGCTCGGGATGGCCGTTTATCGCACTGATTCACCAAAAAACTCGCAGTTGATTTTTTTTGCAACGGACGCACCCAATCATCTCCGTTTGACCCAAAACTCATGTTTGGTTGGTTTTTGGCACTTTCATTTCCGATGGAACGGTGTCGCAAAACTCGCTCGGGATGGCCGTTTATCGCACTGATTCACCAAAAAACTCGTAGTTGATTTTTTCGCAATGGACGCACCCAATCATCTTCGTTTGACCGAAAACTCATGTTTGGTTGGTTTTTGGCACTTTCATTTCCGACGGAACGGTGCCGCAAAACTCGCTCGGGATGGCCGTTTATCGCACTGATTCACCAAAAAACTCGCAGTTGATTTTTTTGCAATGGACGCACCAAATCATCTCCGTTTGACCCAAAACTCATGTTTGGTTGGTTTTGGGCACTTTCATTTCCGACGGAACGATGCCCCAAAACTCGCTAGGGATGGCCATTTTTCCCACTGATTCACCAAAAAACTCGCAGTTGAATTTTTCGCAATGGACACACCCAATCATCTCTGTTTGACCCAAAACTCATGTTTGGTTGGTTTTGGGCACTTTCATTTCCGACGGAACGGTGCCCCAAAACTCGCTAGGGATGGCCGTTTATCGCACTGATTCACCAAAAAACTCGCAGTTGAATTTTTCGCAATGGACGCACCCAATCATCTCTGTTTGACCCAAAACTCATGTTTGGTTGGTTTTTGGCACTTTCATTTCTGATGGAACGTTGCCGCAAAACTCGCTCGGGATGGCCGTTTATCGCACTGATTCACCAAAAAACTCGCAGTTGATTTTTTTCGCAACGGACGCACCCAATCATCTCCGTTTGACCCAAAACTCATGTTTGGTTGGTTTTTGGCACTTTCATTTCCGACGGAACGGTGCCGCAAAACTCGCTCGGGATGGCCGTTTATCGCACTGATTCACCAAAAAACTCGCAGTTGATTTTTTTGCAATGGACGCACCAAATCATCTCCGTTTGACCCAAAACTCATGTTTGGTTGGTTTTGGGCACTTTCATTTCCGACGGAACGATGCCCCAAAACTCGCTAGGGATGGCCATTTTTCCCACTGATTCACCAAAAAACTCGTAGTTGAATTTTTCGCAATGGACGCACCCAATCATCTTCGTTTGACCGAAAACTCATGTTTGGTTGGTTTTTGGCACTTTCATTTCCGACGGAACGGTGCCGCAAAACTCGCTCGGGATGGCCGTTTATCGCACTGATTCACCAAAAAACTCGCAGTTGATTTTTTTGCAATGGACGCACCAAATCATCTCCGTTTGACCCAAAACTCATGTTTGGTGTATTTTTGGCACTTTCATTTCCGACGGAACGGTGCCACAAAACTCGCTTAGGATGGCCGTTTTTGCCAATGATTGCCTAAAAAAACTCGTATTTGAATTTTTCGCAACGGACGCACCCAATCATCTCCGTTTGACCCAAAACTCATGTTTGGTGGGTTTTTGGCACTTTCATTTCCGACGGAACGGTGCCGCAAAACTCGCTCGGGATGGCCGTTTTCCCCACTGATTCACGAAAAAACTTGCAATTGATTTTTTCGCAACGGACGCACCCAATCATCTCTGTTTGACCCAAAACTCATTTTTGGTTGGTTTTTGGCACTTTCATTTCTGACGGAACGGTGCCGCAAAATTCGCTCGGGATGGCCGTTTTTCCCACTGATTCACGAAAAAACTCGCAGTTGATTTTTTTCGTAACAAACACACCCAATCATCTCCGTTTGACCCAAAACTCATGTTTGGTGGGGTTTTGGCAGTTTCATTTCTGACAGAACGGTGCCGCAAAACTCGCTTGGGATGGCAGTTTTTCCCACTGATTCACGAAAAAACTCGCAGTTGATTTTTTCGCAATGGACGCACCCAATCATCTCCGTTTGACCCAAAACTCATGTTTGGTAGGTTTTTGGCACTTTCATTTCCGACGAAACGGTGCCGCATAAGTCGCTCGGGATGGCCGTTTTTCCCACTGATTCACCAAAAAACTCGCAGTTTAATTTTTCGCAATGGACGCACCCAATCATCTCTGTTTGACCCAAAACTCATGTTTGGTTGGTTTTTGGCACTTTCATTTCAGACGGAACGGTGCCGCAAAACTCGCTTGGGATGGCCGTTTTTCCCACTGATTCACGAAAAAACTCCTAGTTGAATTTTTCGCAATGGACGCACCCAATCATCTCCGTTTGACCCAAAACTCATGTTTGGTTGGTTTTTGGCACTTTCATTTCTGATGGAACGCTGCCGCAAAACTCGCTCGGGACCGTTTATCGCACTGGTTCACCAAAAAACTCGCAGTTGATTTTTTCGCAACGGATGCACCCAATCATCTCCGTTTGACCCAAAACTCATGTTTGGTTGGTTTTTGGCACTTTCATTTCCGATGGAACGGTGCCGCAAAACTCGCTCGGGATGGCCGTTTATCGCACTGATTCACCAAAAAACTCGTAGTTGAATTTTTTGCAATGGACGCACCCAATCATCTCCGTTTGACCCAAAACTCATGTTTGGTGGGGTTTTGGCACTTTCATTTTTGACGGAACGGTGCCGCAAAACTCGCTTGGGATGGCTGTTTTTCCCACTGATTCACGAAAAAAACTCGCAGTTGAATTTTTCGCAATGGACGCACCCAATCATCTCCGTTTGACCCAAAACTCATGTTTGGTGGTTTTTGGCACTTTCATTTCCGACGAAACGGTGCCGCAAAACTCGCTCGGGATGGCCGTTTTTCCCACTGATTCACCAAAAAATTTGCAGTTGAATTTTTCGCCATGGTCGCACCCAATCATCTCCGTTTGACCCAAAACTCATGTTTGGTTGGTTTTTGACACTTTCATTCTGACGGAACGGTGCCGCAAAACTCGCTTGGGATGGCCGTTTTTCCCACTGATTCACGAAAAAACTCCTAGTTGAATTTTTCGCAATGGACGCACCCAATCATCTCCGTTTGACCCAAAAATCATGTTTGGTAGGTTTTTGGCACTTTTATTTTTGACCGAACAGTGCCGCAAAACTCGCTCGGGACCGTTTATCGCACTGGTTCACCAAAAAACTCGTAGTTGAATTTTTCACAATGGACGCACCCAATCATCTTCGTTTGACCGAAAACTCATGTTTGGTTGGTTTTTGGCACTTTCATTTCCGACGGAACGGTGCCGCAAAACTCGCTCGGGATGGTCGTTTATCGCACTGATTCACCAAAAAACTCGTAGTTGATTTTTTTGCAATGGACGCACCCAATCATCTCCGTTTGACCCAAAACTCATGTTTGGTTGGTTTTAGGCACTTTCATTCTGACGGAACGGTGCCGCAAAACTCGCTTGGGATGGCCGTTTTTCCCACTGATTCACGAAAAAAACTCGCAGTTGAATTTTTCGCCATGGACGCACCCAATCATCTCCGTTTGACGCAAAACTCATGTTTGGTGGGTTTTTTGCACTTTCATTTCCGATGGAACGGTGCCGCAAAACTCGCTCGGGATGGCCGTTTTTCCCACTGATTCACCAAAAAACTCGCAGTTGAATTTTTCGCAACGGACGCACCCAATCATCTCCGTTTGACCCAAAACTCATGTTTGGTGGGTTTTTGGCACTTTTATTTCTGACGGAACGGTGCCGCAAAAATCGCTCGGGATGAGCGTTTTTCCCACTGATTGCCTTAAAAAACTCGCTCGGGATGGCCGTTTATCGCACTGATTTACCAAAAAACTCGTAGTTGAATTTTTCGCAATGGACGCACCCAATCATCTTCGTTTGACCGAAAACTCATGTTTGGTTGGTTTTTGGCACTTTCATTTCCGACGGAACGGTGCCGCAAAACTCGCTCGGGATGGCCGTTTTTCCCACTGATTCACCAAAAAAACTCGCAGTTGAATTTTTCGCAACAGACACACCCAATCATCTCCGTTTGACCCAAAACTCATGTTTGGTTGGTTTTTGACACTTTCATTCTGACGGAACGGTG
Source organism: Coix lacryma-jobi var. lacryma-jobi (assembly GCA_009763385.1). Taxonomy (NCBI): domain Eukaryota; kingdom Viridiplantae; phylum Streptophyta; class Magnoliopsida; order Poales; family Poaceae; genus Coix; species Coix lacryma-jobi. The sequence goes on along the minus strand of VDCT01000777.1, from coordinate 6,369 downwards.
CCGCAAAACTCGCTCAGGATGGCCGTTTTTCCCACTGATTCACCAAAAAAACTTGCAGTTAAATTTTTCGCAACAGACACACCCAATCATCTCCGTTTGACCCAAAACTCATGTTTGGTTGGTTTTTGGCACTTTCATTTCCGACGGAACGGTGCCGCAAAACTCGCTCGGGATGGCCGTTTTTCCCACTGATTCAGCAAAAAAACTCGCAGTTGATTTTTTCGCAACGGACGCAACTAATCATCTCCGTTTGACCCAAAAATCATGTTTGGTAGGTTTTTGGCACTTTTATTTTTGACGGAACGGTGCCGCAAAAATCGCTCGGGATGACCGTTTTTCCCACTGATTGCCTAAAAAAACTCGTAGTTGAATTTTTCGCAACGGACGCACCCAATCATCTCCGTTTGACCCAAAAGTCATGTTTGGTGGGGTTTTGGCACTTTCATTTTTGACGGAACGGTGCCGCAAAACTCGCTTGGGCTGGCCATTTTTCCCACTGATTCACGAAAAAACTCGCAGTTTAATTTTTCGCAATGGACGCACCCAATCATCTCTGTTTGACCCAAAACTCATGTTTGGTTGGTTTTTGGCACTTTCATTTCAGACGGAACGGTGCCGCAAAACTCGCTTCGGATGGCCGTTTTTCCCACTGATTCACGAAAAAACTCCTAGTTGAATTTTTCGCAATGGACGCACCCAATCATCTCCGTTTGACCCAAAACTCATGTTTGGTTGGTTTTTGGCACTTTCATTTCTGATGGAACGCTGCCGCAAAACTCGCTCGGGACCGTTTATCGCACTGGTTCACCAAAAAACTCGCAGTTGATTTTTTCGCAACGGATGCACCCAATCATCTCCGTTTGACCCAAAACTCATGTTTGGTTGGTTTTTGGCACTTTCATTTCCGATGGAACGGTGCCGCAAAACTCGCTCGGGATGGCCGTTTATCGCACTGATTCACCAAAAAACTCGTAGTTGAATTTTTTGCAATGGACGCACCCAATCATCTCCGTTTGACCCAAAACTCATGTTTGGTGGGGTTTTGGCACTTTCATTTTTGACGGAACGGTGCCGCAAAACTCGCTTGGGATGGCCGTTTTTCCCACTGATTCACGAAAAAAACTCGCAGTTGAATTTTTCGCAATGGACGCACCCAATCATCTCCGTTTGACCCAAAACTCATGTTTGGTGGTTTTTGGCACTTTCATTTCCGACGAAACGGTGCCGCAAAACTCGCTCGGGATGGCCGTTTTTCCCACTGATTCACCAAAAAATTTGCAGTTGAATTTTTCGCAATGGTCGCACCCAATCATCTCCGTTTGACCCAAAACTCATGTTTGGTTGGTTTTTGACACTTTCATTCTGACGGAACGGTGCCGCAAAACTCGCTTGGGATGGCCGTTTTTCCCACTGATTCACGAAAAAAACTCCTAGTTGAATTTTTCGCAATGGACGCACCCAATCATCTCCGTTTGACCCAAAAATCATGTTTGGTAGGTTTTTGGCACTTTTATTTTTGACCGAACAGTGCCGCAAAACTCGCTCGGGACCGTTTATCGCACTGGTTCACCAAAAAACTCGTAGTTGAATTTTTCACAATGGACGCACCCAATCATCTTCGTTTGACCGAAAACTCATGTTTGGTTGGTTTTTGGCACTTTCATTTCCGACGGAACGGTGCCGCAAAACTCGCTCGGGATGGTCGTTTATCGCACTGATTCACCAAAAAACTCGCAGTTGATTTTTTTGCAATGGACAGACCCAATCATCTCCGTTTGACCCAAAACTCATGTTTGGTTGGTTTTTGGCACTTTCATTCTGACGGAACGGTGCCGCATAACTCGCTTGGGATGGCCGTTTTTCCCACTGATTCACGAAAAAAACTCGCAGTTGAATTTTTCACAATGGACGCACCCAATCATCTCCGTTTGAGCCAAAACTCATGTTTGGTGGGTTTTTGGCACTTTCATTTCCGACGAAACGGTGCCGCAAAACTCGCTCGGGATGGCCGTTTTTCCCACTGATTCACCAAAAAACTCCTAGTTGAATTTTTCGCAATGGACGCACCCAATCATCTCCGTTTGACCCAAAACTCATGTTTGGTTGGTTTTTGGCACTTTCATTTCTGATGGAACGCTGCCGCAAAACTCGCTCGGGACCGTTTATCGCACTGGTTCACCAAAAAACTCGCAGTTGATTTTTTCGCAACGGATGCACCCAATCATCTCCGTTTGACCCAAAACTCATGTTTGGTTGGTTTTTGGCACTTTCATTTCCGATGGAACGGTGCCGCAAAACTCGCTCGGGATGGCCGTTTATCGCACTGATTCACCAAAAAACTCGTAGTTGAATTTTTGGCAATGGACGCACCCAATCATCTCCGTTTGACCCAAAACTCATGTTTGGTGGGGTTTTGGCACTTTCATTTTTGACGGAACGGTGCCGCAAAACTCGCTTGGGATGGCCGTTTTTCCCACTGATTCACGAAAAAAACTCGCAGTTGAATTTTTTCGCAATGGACGCACCCAATCATCTCCGTTTGACCCAAAACTCATGTTTGGTGGTTTTTGGCACTTTCATTTCCGACGAAACGGTGCCGCAAAACTCGCTCGGGATGGCCGTTTTTCCCACTGATTCACCAAAAAATTTGCAGTTGAATTTTTCGCAATGGTCGCACCCAATCATCTCCGTTTGACCCAAAACTCATGTTTGGTTGGTTTTTGACACTTTCATTCTGACGGAACGGTGCCGCAAAACTCGCTCGGGATGGCCGTTTTTCCCACTGATTCACCAAAAAACTCGCAGTTAAAGTTTTTGCAACAGACACACCCAATCATCTCCGTTTGACCCAAAACTCATGTTTGGTTGCTTTTTGGCACTTTCATTTCCGATGGAACGCTGCCGCAAAACTCGCTCGGGATAGCCGTTTATCGCACTGATTCACCAAAAAACTCGCAGTTGATTTTTTTCGCAACGGACGCACCCAATCATCTCCGTTTGACCCAAAACTCATGTTTGGTTGGTTTTTGGCACTTTCATTTCCGATGGAACGGTGCCGCAAAACTCGCTCGGGATGGCCGTTTATCGCACTGATTCACCAAAAAACTCGCAGTTGAATTTTTCGCAACGGACGCACCCAATCATCTCCGTTTGACCCAAAACTCCTGTTTGGTTGGTTTTTGGCACTTTCATTTCCGATGGAACGGTGCCGCAAAACTTGCTCGGGATGGCCGTTTATCGCACTGATTTCACCGAAAAAACTCGCTATTGAATTTTTTCGCAATGGACGCACCCAATCATCTCCTGCTTTGACCGAAAACTTCATGTTTGCGCTTGGGTTTTTGGCACTTTCATTTCCTGACTGGAACGGTGCCGCAAAACTCGCTCGGGATGGCCGTTTTTCCCACTGATTCACCAAAAAACTGCAGTTAATTTTTCGCAATGGACGCACCCAATCATCTCCGTTTGACCCAAAACTCATGTTTGGTTGGTTTTTGGCACTTTCATTTCCGACGGAACGGTGCCGCAAAACTCGCTCGGGATGGCCGTTTTTCCCACTGATTCACAAAAAACTCGCAGTTGAATTTTCGCAACGGACGCACCCAATCATCTCCGTTTGACCCAAAACTCATGTTTGGTGGTTTTTGGCACTTTCATTTCCGACGGAACGGTGCCGCAAAACTCGCTCGGGATGGCCGTTTTTCCCACTGATTCCAAAAAACTCGTTGAAATTTTTCGCAACGGACGCACCCAATCATCTCCGTTTGACCCAAAACTCATGTTTGGTGGTTTTTTGGCACTTTCATTTCCGACGGAACGGTGCCGCAAAATCGCTCGGGATGGCCGTTTTTCCCACTGATTCAGCAAAAAACTCGCAGTTGAATTTTTTGCAACGGACGCACCCAATCATCTCCGTTTGACCCAAAACTCATGTTTGGTGTTTTTTGGCACTTTCATTTCCGACGGAACGGTGCCGCAAAACTCGCTCGGGATGGCCGTTTTTCCCACTGATTCACGAAAAAACTCGCAGTTGAATTTTTCGCAATGGACGCACCCAATCATCTCCGTTTGACCCAAAACTCATGTTTGGTGGTTTTTGGCACTTTCATTTCCGACGGAACGGTGCCGCAAAGCTCGGGATGGCCGTTTTTCCCACTGATTCACCAAAAAACTCGCAGTTGAATTTTTCGCAATGGACGCACCCAATCATCTCCGTTTGACCCAAAACTCATGTTTGGTTGGTTTTTGGCACTTTCATTTCGACGGAACGGTGCCGCAAAACTCGCTCGGGATGGCCGTTTTTCCCACTGATTCACCAAAAAACTTGCAGTTGAATTTTTCGCAACGACGCACCCAATCATCTCCGTTTGACCCAAAACTCATGTTTGGTTGGTTTTTGGCACTTTCATTTCCGACGGAACGGTGCCGCAAAACTCGCTCGGGATGGCCGTTTTTCCCACTGATTCACCAAAAAACTCGCAGTTGAATTTTTCGCAACGGACGCACCCAATCATCTCCGTTTACCCAAAATCATGTTTGGTTGGTTTTTGGCACTTTCATTTTGACGGAACGGTGCCGCAAAACTCGCTCGGATGACCGTTTTTCCCACTGATTCAAAAAAACTCGTAGTTGAATTTTTCGCAACGGACGCACCCAATCATCTCCGTTTGACCCAAAACTCATGTTTGGTTGGTTTTTGGCACTTTCATTTCCGACGGAACGGTGCCGCAAAACTCGCTCGGGATGGCCGTTTTTCCCACTGATTCACAAAAAAACTCGCAGTTGAATTTTTCGCAACGGACGCACCCAATCATCTCCGTTTGACCCAAAACTCATGTTTGGTTTTTTGGCACTTTCATTTTGACGGAACGGTGCCGCAAAACTCGCTCGGGATGGCCGTTTTTCCCACTGATTCCAAAAAACTCGTTGAGAATTTTTCGCAACGGACGCACCCAATCATCTCCGTTTGACCCAAAACTCATGTTTGGTGGTTTTTGGCACTTTCATTTCCGACGGAACGGTGCCGCAAAACTCGCTCGGGATGGCCGTTTTTCCCACTGATTCACCAAAAAAACTCGCAGTTGAATTTTTCGCAACGGACGCACCCAATCATCTCCGTTTGACCCAAAACTCATGTTTGGTGGTTTTTTGGCACTTTCATTTCCGACGGAACGGTGCCGCAAAACTCGCTCGGGATGGCCGTTTTTCCCACTGATTCACGAAAAATCGCGTTGAATTTTTCGCAATGGACGCACCCAATCATCTCCGTTTGACCCAAAACTCATGTTTGGTGGTTTTTGGCACTTTCATTTCCGACGGAACGGTGCCGCAAAAGCTCGGATGGCCGTTTTTCCCACTGATTCACCAAAAAACTCGCAGTTGAATTTTTCGCAATGGACGCACCCAATCATCTCCGTTTGACCCAAAACTCATGTTTGGTTGGTTTTTGGCACTTTCATTTCCGACGGAACGGTGCCGCAAAACTCGCTCGGGATGGCCGTTTTTCCCACTGATTCACCAAAAAACTCGCAGTTGAATTTTTTCGCAACGGACGCACCCAATCATCTCTGTTTGACCCAAAACTCATGTTTGGTGGTTTTTGGCACTTTCATTTCCGACGGAACGGTGCCGCAAAACTCGCTCGGGATGGCCGTTTTTCCCACTGATTCACGCAAAAAACTCGCAGTTGAATTTTTCGCAACGGACGCACCCAATCATCTCCGTTTGACCCAAAACTCATGTTTGGTGGTTTTTGGCACTTTCATTTTTGACGGAACGGTGCCGCAAAACTCGCTCGGGATGGCCGTTTTTCCCACTGATTCACAAAAAACTCGTAGTTGAATTTTTCGCAACGGACGCACCCAATCATCTCCGTTTGACCCAAAACTCATGTTTGGTGGTTTTTGGCACTTTCATTTTGACGGAACGGTGCCGCAAAACTCGCTCGGGATGGCCGTTTTTCCCACTGATTCACGAAAAAACTCTCGCAGTTGAATTTTTCGCAATGGACGCACCCAATCATCTCCGTTTGACCCAAAACTCATGTTTGGTTGGTTTTGGCACTTTCATTTCGACGGAACGGTGCCGCAAAACTCGCTCGGGATGGCCGTTTTCCCACTGATTCACGAAAAAACTCCTAGTTGAATTTTTCGCAATGGACGCACCCAATCATCTCCGTTTGACCCAAAACTCATGTTTGGTTGGTTTTTGGCACTTTCATTTCTGACGGAACGGTGCCGCAAAACTCGCTCGGGACCGTTTTTCCCTGATTCACCAAAAAACTCAGTTGAATTTTTCGCAACGGAGCCCCAATCATCTCCGTTTGACCCAAAACTCATGTTTGGTTGGTTTTTGGCACTTTCATTTCCG